>PVKC010018368.1:0-19674 GCA_004027635.1 Crocidura indochinensis
ATGTATGTGATCCTATAGGCTTTCTATTATATATTGGGTAAAGAGAGCTGATGTAGTTAAAAATATTGACAAAATTTTGATAAGACTATATAATCATCAGAAGATTTGGTCAACTGAAAAGGTTGACCATTGCTAAAAAGGAAATGCTATCACTTTTAAGTTCCCTGGAGCTCTTCTTCACTTTTATTCTGTATCTTCCCTCAACACACACACACACACACACACACACACACACACACACACACACACACACACACTATCCTGCTGCCATGACCCGAAGAAACGAGACTCATTTCCACATTAACCAGTAAAGATATTCTATTTGCTATACCTTCTCCAATTTTATTATATTTTATATATAAATTGCATCTGCCCAGACAAGTAATAAACCCCTAATTATTACTGTATAAGTCTGTTCTTCTTATAAATATTAAACAACTGCCACATTTTCTTTTGAAATAAAGCATTTGCTTTGTGAACCAATTTTTTGTTACATTGATTTACTTTTTCTACTGCAATCAGTTGACCTAACACAAAGGTATACAGAGTAGGATCTACCTTTGGAGAGACAGGAAGATACTAAAACTCACTATGTGGTACTCTGGCTACCTCTCTTCTTTGAGAATTGAATTTGTTTCTTTGCTCCTTCCTTTTTTATCAATGTTCTTAGTCAACAATGTGTGTATAAATATTGAATTTATAATTATTTATAATAATCTTTGATATAATCCTCTCAAATATGAACATTATTTATAGATTTAAAGTTCTAATAAAAAGTATTTAAGTCTTTATTCATTTATTTAGTTTGTTGAATGTTTAATCTGTTTAAGTTATAATTTCTTCCTTTTACAATTCTGCCAAAATTAATTTATAATAAAACATTCTGGTCACATTTCAGAAACAAAAATACATGTTATTCTAAGTTAATTTAAGTTTGTTTATTCTTTGGAATTCATATAGTTCATATTTTCTTTGCTAAATCAAAACTCAACCTTTTACTCTCAGTTTTTGCAGAACAATCCAGGCAATCTACTATTGTATATACTATACAATCTACTTTGTGACAATATACTGGCTTCTTGAGTAATGTTGCAAAATCAGTTTATTCAATGAGTTATGTAATGACATTTATGTAAATTAAAATATAATTAAAATATTATGTAGATGCATATAGTGTTTTCTGACTTGTAAGATACTAATATTTCTCTTAGTGTGTAAGTGAACTTTTTACTTAGAAAAGAGTTGTTTGATAAAATGCATATTTTAGGGGAGAATATCCTATGATTCATAAGTGAAATCATTAAATAAAACTATTAAAAAGTTAATTCTAGGAATAAGATGCCACATAAATATTCATAGTACTTTAGTTACACAATATCTACATTTTAGGAAGATTATGTGTCTCAGTTGCTTGTTTGACTGTTTAAGTGTTTGGTTGTTAATTTGACATTGTTTTAATTTATAGACTCTTGTCTATAAGATTTATATGTGGGAGCCAAAATGGTGATGCAGTGACCTAGGATGTGGCTGATCTAGGATGAACCTTGGTACTATCCCCCGGACTCCATCTGGGCCACTGAGTCAAGAGTGATCTCTGAACACAAAGCCAGGAGTAAATCCTGAGTGTCACTGGATGTGACCAAAAAAAGAAAAAAAATTGCATGTTTCTATATTGGAAGATTTTATAGCATGAAAGGTTATGACTATTTTCTAGATAAGAGTGTCAAAAGAAAAACACTTGAATTTACTTTATTTTTTATGAACAATGGAGGTAGTTCCTTCAAAAAAGTGAGTGTATATAGTAATTTACCAATATATAACTGGATAGGATTATATATATATATATACAAATATGTATATTATATACAAATCAGAGCTGATGTAAACTCTGATAAAATAATTTGATAAAAATATACACACAAAATAATTCTATAGTCATAATCATAGACATGAAAGAAAGATGCTAATGGATTGATTGGATATTTATGCAGAATGTATCACTCTACAACTATTACTTAGATAAATGTTTACTACTCTCTAGTATTCAGCCTACTAACTGTTCCTTAGCTAAATTTTCAGAAGGAATGAATGAAAGCCATTCTCTTGACATTAAAATGTTTTTTTATTTTTAGGGTCCGAGCGGTCGCACAGAGATAGGGCGTTTATCTTGCATGCAGTTGACCTTGGACTATGGACCTAGGTTTAATCCCCAGCATCCCATATGTCCCCCCAAGCCAGGAGCGATTTCTAAGTGCATAGACAAGAATAATCCCAGAGCATCATCCTGTTTGAGCCCAAAACCAAAAATCAACCAAAAATAAAAGTTGCGTGAAATTGGCAACAGTTTTTAAATTTCCTAATCTGTTACCCTATAAAATAACTCACATATAAATTCCTTCTTTGGTACAGTTATATAAATGACATATATATATATATGAGTCAAGATAAATAACTCAAACTATTTAAATTGATGAATAATTCGCTGATTTTATTTCATTAATTGATAGATGAATTATTTGTAAGCTACCAGTGCATAAAAGTTACAGCAACTTGGGGCTGCAGCAGTGGCACACGCGGTAGGGTGTTTGCCTTACATACTGCTAACCTAGGATGGACTATGGGTTCCATCCCTCAGCGTCCTATATGGTCCCCCAAGCCAGGAGCAATTTCTGAGTGTATAGCTAGGAATAACCCCTGAGCGTAACCAGGTGTGGCCCCCAAACAAAAACAAACAAAAAGGTCTGATGATTTATTTTACAAAAGTTGCTTTATGTTTTAAAATCAAATCAAGAGCTAGAAAGGTGGTATAAGGGGTAAAATATTTGCTTTGCATATAGTTGACTTGAGTTCAATCCCAGGCATTCCAATAGCACCATGAGCACAACCAGGAGTAATCCCTGAGCCTGGCCAGGTATGACCCCCCTCCCCAACTCAAAAACAAATAAGTAAAATTAAAATCACCTGTAGATAATTATTCTAAATTATCCAAAAATAAATCCATGCAGTGTTTGTGGAATTCAAGAAAATTTTTTCAAATGCGGGACTTGCCTAAACTGATTTCTACAAATGCATTAAATTTAAAAAAAGAAAGCAAATGAATAATATCATTACAAATAGTTTTACTTCTTGTTTTATTTTATTTTATTTTAGTTTGTTTTTTGGGTCGCACCGGCAGTGCTCAGGGGTTACTCCTGGCTCTACACTCAGAAATCGGTCCTGGCATCTGGGATGCCGGTTTTCGAACCACTGATCTTCTGCATGCAAGGCAAACGCTGTATTTCCATGCTATCTCTCCGGCCCCACAAATTGTTTTTCTTTATAGCTTTACTCCTAGGGATAATCATGATAATGAGTCCAAAAATTTTAAAGTCATTTAAATTAAAAAAATAAATCATTAACTTATTTTATGATTAATTTTTATTTATTAATTTTTAATTAAACAATTAGTTGATTATTAATTTTACAGATCATTAATTTATTATTAAATTGTTAAATATTAAATCCAAAACTTGAAATGCCATTTAAATTCAAAAAATAAATTATTATTTATTGAAGATATTAATACATTCATTATCTTTCATACTCTCTATAAATATGAGTAAATTCAAGCATAAGATACTCAACAAAAAGTCTTTCATTTAAGTTGTATGTTCTTATTCAACATAAATTTCTTTTCAGGGATTTAGTTCTGAAGATTATTATTTTTTTATTGTCACAGTTTTTTGGCTTCCTTTTTTTTTGCTTTTTGGGCTTCTATTTCTGCTAAGCTTTGTGTAAAGATGTAGCGTTATGAAAGAAATGAATACCATCAATAAATCATGACTATCAAAATGAAGTTAATAAAGAAAAAGTGATGGGTATGGGGCATTTCTATCTATGGCCACTTATAAAGTATAGAGACACAGCAACTGAGCTACAAATAGTAATGACTATGTTACATTTGGGGAAAATATACACACATATATATATATATATATATATATATATATATATATATATATATATATAAGCTGATTGTTGGGAACTAATCAGAATCTCAAGCAATATAAAAAAAAGTATGCAGGATGTTGTTTCCTAAATTGGACTTGAGAGTTAGCATATATAGCAAAAAAAAAAAATCCATTTAAAAGTACTAAATTCAGGGCCGGGCGGTGGCGCAAGAAGTAAGGTGCCGGCCTTGCCTGTGCTAGCCTTGGATTGACCGGATCGCGATTCGATCCCCCGGTGTCCCATATGGTCCCCCAAGCCAGGAGCAACTTCTGAGCGCATAGCCAGGAGTAACTCCTGAGTCACTAGGTGTGGCCCCAAAATCAAAAAAAAGTACTAAATTCTCTCAGGGAAATATTTAAGCAATGTATGAATTATAAACTTGGCTGATAACCAGCAATATTAAACTAAGATTAAATTGTTAGCTATCTAATGTTCAATTCATGACACCTCATCTGTAATTCCTCCTGGGAACCTTCACAAATTTTATGATATAGGTTTTTTTGGCTAGATTAAGTGGAAATTTTATTTTTCTTTTTTATATTAATTTCTTTATTTAAGCCTCATTTTTACAAAAACTTTTATATTTTGTTTCAGCCACAAAATGCACATCCCCTTCACCTGTGAAACTTTCTCACTGTCATTGTGTCACATTATGTAATTTAAAAAAATGGACATCTTTCAATTTCAATATATATATATATACATATATATATATATCATGGATGTAATGGATTTCTAAATGATACTAATATCGCTTTGTCTTATTTCCACATCCTATGATTAAAAAAATCTAAATTTGTTATTGCTTAAAGAAGAACTGCACAACCTAATTTTTCACAAAACTCTGATCTGTAATATCTGATAAAACTGAAAACAGGATTGAAATGAGTTCATTTACAAGATGACTAGTATAGCATGTTACCAATGTTACAGTACATATCTCTGTACATCCATAAACAGAGTAAATGTACACAAATTTGCTTAGCAGAATTTTGAAAAATTTTCCTTTGTTAATTATAAAAGCAAATGAGAATATGCATCTTAATAACATTTGGCATATTGCCATTTTTTTTCTTTTAAAAATATCCTAACATTCTAGAGAGTGGGGAAGATTGTGTAGTGGATAAGGTGCTTGCCTTGCATGCTGCTGATATGGGTTCAATCTCTGAAACCCCATATGTTCGCTCAAGAGTAATCTCTAAGCACAGAACAAGGAATAAGCCCTGAGTACCACTAGATGGGAGGTAAAAACTAACAAAAATCCTGATGGTCTTTGTGGATTTTTAATCCCAACATAGAATTTAGAAAGATCTGAATTTTTGTTCATGGTCTATAGAGGTAATACAAGTTTTTTTATTATAATTCTATTTTATATAATGTTTTGGGGATATGAAGAAAAGTATTTTCAAAAACCTTGCTTTTAATATGTATACATATTAAAACATCTATAAAAACAATTTTGAGACACTAGAAATTTGAGCTTCAATTTTAATTCTTTACTATGTGGAGACTGAGTCAGTAAGAGAGTTGAAACATTTGCATTAAATGCATGAAAGTTTGAATCCCTAGAACAATCTGACCTCCAAACACAATTATTATTGCTTTTTTTGGGAGGGGGCTTGTGGGCGACATCCAAAGGTGCTCACGGGTTACTCCTGCCTCTCCTCTCAGAAATCACTCCTGGCAGCCTTAATCGACCATAAAGTATGCCAAGGATGAAATCTGGACTGGCCTCATGCACGGCAAATGCCCTGTAACTGTGTTATCACTTGGCCCCAGATGCTATTTCTTGTTTATATTCCACAAACAGTGCTTGGGAGACCTTTAAACTAAAATATATATAAATAATATGAATTAAATATTTTAGAAGAATGTTTCATATATTACAGTTCTAAAAGTGATTTACCATTGGACATATCAGATCAACTTGAATAGTATCACTAGTAACAATAGTAGAAATGTTCTGAAAGAACTGATGTTAGATCAACAAACAAAAGCAATGAGTTTAAGAAGTTTCTGTTCTCTTTGGGTGTTTTGAAACTATTTCTCAATGTTAAATATCTGATAGATGAAAACTGCTGAACTTCCTCACTGGAACAATAACACAGTCAATAAGTTTCTAATATAACATCAACTTGTTCTATATTATAATTCAAAAATTACATTATTTGAAAGCGCTCGAGTGTTTTAAAGAATTCTCTGTGATAATAATTAGTGTAGTAGAAATCAAGGGAAAAGTTTTCTTTTTGGCCCTACACTAAAATTAAATTGGTTTGAAACAGGTTCTGACTTGTTCATTTTTATTTTTAATTTATTAATAATATCCAAACAAGCAATAGGGTGAAAGCCTAATTATATGGTTTATAATTCCATTGTACCTTACTGACTTTTATAAGCACTTTGTTATTTTAAGCTCATTTTACTCCAATGATTATTCTGACATTTATAATGTGCATTCATGTTCTATATATGAAAGACTAAATTATTAAACATTTCAAAGGATTCAAAATATAAAAACAACTTTGCAGTATTAAAGTAATTATTTAAAAAAAAGAAAATATAAGGAGAACTGTGATTTTTGAACTTTTCATACTAAAAATATAAGAAATGTGAAAACTATTTTTGGTTCAAAAATATAGTATCAACAGAAAATTAGTAAAGAAACTATGTAAGGATGTTCTACAAATCACTAAGAAAAAGACAAGTGGTTTCACATAAGTGGCATTTGGCATAGAAGATATCTTTAATGGGCCATAATTAGATAAGACAAATTTCAACTTCTTTTTGTAATCAAGGAATTTCCAATTAAAAACACAAGGAGATGCTGGTACACATCCACTAGATTGACAAAAATTAACATTTTGAAGAACAGAAGCTCTGGCAACTATGTAGAATAATGGCAGTTTTCAAAGAATAGATACACTGTAAATTAGAGCAAATGTTTTTATTTTTAATTGCAATTTGGTATCTACTGCAGTTGATAAAAGAAAGTTTGGGTTGAAACGCTTATTCTTGGGAATTTAACTTAGAGAAACATTGACCTATTTGTTAAGGGTCAGCTTAATGATTATTCAGTACTTATATTATTATGGCTATACTAGTAAAACGGAACCAAATAATTAATGAAAGTAACAAGACACCAGAGAACAAAACTCTGACATAGTTTCATAAGGCAAATTTATTGATTTTAAAATAAAATCAGGTGACTTGTAGCTAGCAATTTCACTACTCATGTTGCAAACATTAGATTGATTAATAAATCATAAAAAGCAAGAGCCAAGAAATACAAAATTAGGGCCGTACAATAGTACAGCAGGTAGAATATTTGCATGCTTTGAATAGAGCTGACCCAAGTTTGATCCCTCACATCCTATACAGTTAGTCCTCCCAGGCTGTCAGGAGTAATTTCTAAGTGTGGAGTGAGGACTGACTCATTAGTTCTACCAGATGTGGACCCAAAATATCAATAAAGAAAGAAAGAAAGAAAATAAATATACAAAATAAACTATCTAGTATCTAAATGCTACCACGGTCTGGTTTAAAGAATGTACAGAATAAAAGGTGGACAAAATGAAAGGTGGGGAGTTAAGAATACTGTTTTTTATCCTATAATGGTGTGTTATCATTTTAATGGATTGTGTAAAAATATTGATATGAAGTATGTTGTCAGAATTTAGCATAATTGAACACAACTACAAACATGTGACCAATTATTTTGTGACACAGTTTAATGATTTATCTTCATTGCACTCTTTGAGAACAAAAAAAAAACCTGGACCACATTGGTTTCCAGTTTTTTTCTCTGATTCTATTGCATCTGTACGGATGGATTAGTGAAGTGAAACCTCTTTTGACAGGTTGAGTTGGAAGAAATAAAAAACAGAGGGACTGAAGATGTTTTGAAGAGCTGGAGATTGGCCAAGGGAGGTGAGGCTCAGGGTTTAGCAACAAAATAGGCTGTTCTCTGAGAGATGCTTAGAAAGCATGGCAAAATCCGGGATCAAACATGAAGATTAAAGGTTACATAACCAGAGATTTACTATTTATTCTGCATGCTACCAATTTCCATCTGTTTTCAGTGCAGGATGCTTAACTTAGAAATCTTAAAAAAAAAGTGCTTATTCTTTCATTTCTCCATTTCTCTTAAGGTTATATATTTTAAAAACAATTACATATGTCTTAGGAATCATAATATATGGAGTCAGGGGCTGGAGCTATAGCACAGCAGTAGCGTGTTTGCTTTGCCAGCCTAGTACAGAACCCAATTAGATTCCTGGCATCCTATATGGTTCCCTGAGCCTGCCAAGAGCGATTTCTGAGCTCAGAGTCAGGAATAACCCTTGAGCACCTCAGGGTTTGCCCTCCCCCACCAAAGATGTGGAGTCAATGTATTGTCATGAATATATACACATCATTCTATTAATACATTGGCTTTAATGTTGACATCAATTATGATAGCCTCAGGTAAGAACCACAATGATCTTTTCGATCCTTTTGATGATGTTGTCACATTTCCAGTCACATTACCTGCCTCTGTGAAACCCCCAACTCTTCTTGTTCTTCCTATAGTGGAGAATTGAGGCTAGATAGAATTAGTTTTATACTGTGGCTTACCAAATTTTTCTAAAGAATTCTCTAGGTTTGTCCAGCCTATAATTTACATTAAACTAATCTTGGCTACTGGTATCTATGAATTGTTGCACCCCATATTCCAAATAATTTAAAGAATGCGAGTTAAGGTAAAAAAAAATTGCTATTGCAAATTTGTTTATCCAATGTAGACTTTTCTGTGGAACACCACTTTTCATGGAGCAGAAGCCCCATAAGCTATTATGATTTGATTTTTTCCTAGAAATATGCTCAAAAATTCAGATTAAAGTCAACTATATTTTTTGGGGGGTGTCATATCCAGCAGCTCTCAGGGGTTACTACTGGCTCTGCTCTCAGAAATAACTCCTGGCTCTGGAGACCAGAACACGCATCCATCCTGGGTCAGCTCCATTCAAGACAAAATGCCCTACAGCTTTGCTACCACTCCAGCCCTAAACTCAATTTTGTACTGCTTGCACATAGATGAATGTGTTGTGAATAATAAAATAGCTATATCAAAATGATTTTCAATCTAACTGCCTTTCTTAGATCAGTGGCAGTATGGTTTAATCAATAAATTAATATGTTGTGTTTATTAAGAACTGAGCTCTAAATATTTTTAACATTTTTGAGGTACCATGAATTATACTACTATTAATCAAACATTTAATGTTTATGTTACCCCAATAATTCAACCAACAAGAGCCTAATTTTTTCTATCAATGTCCCAACCATCCCTCCAGTGACACCAAGTAAGCTTTGCTCTGTACATAATCTCTTAATGAACTCTAAAAATTGACCAAAAAAATATTCATTTGAAGAGAAATCAGTAAGAAAATGCCATCTAATTCTTCTTTGTAATGTCAGCAAATCTTTTTATCTGACTTAAATTCTAGTAAAGGATGACATTAGAACAGTACATATTTAATAGTTTTTTTGCTACTCAAAACAATGATTAACCCCCTCTCGCAAAAACCTCAGTATTCAATATATAGTAAAGTATTTTTTCTCATTCCCCAAGCCCTGTTCTTACCCCATGTATAAATAATTATTCACTTTTTCTTTACATTATTCCAATCATTATTATTGATTGGAATCATAATTGTGTCTAAATTAAAAGAGAATATCTAGGATATCCTCAATAAATCCAGATAAGAGATGACTCCATTGCCATTACATATTCTCATCATTTGGGAGTTAACATTTCTGTACGAGCCAAAAGTCTCAAACTAAAACAGTTACTTTCCTAGAAATCATTTAGTTAGTGCCAGTAAACTGACAAACTTTTGTGGATCTAGAAACCTTGTTTCCCATGATCCTATCTGAACTCATGCCTACCTAATTTGGGCAACTTAAAAATGGAACAGAGACCATCACAATTCCTCAGTCCGATGGAATTTTCTTCTGTGCTGCTTGCCTTACTCTACTCTCTGTGATGCATGTCCCAACCTGTAAGTCTTGACCTTAGGACTCCCACTGACTCACAAACATAAACTGGAACATTCCTTTGCCCATTTCTTGGCTGGCCTTTAAGCTGACCTGATCTTCCAGAATTAGTTGTTTGGGTTAGCATTTCTGGTGCCTGTATTAAATTTATCAATATTAAAATAATTAGTATTCTTTAAATTTTTGCTAATGAATCCCTCAATAATTAAATAGATGAACATTAGTTTTTGCACATTCCATGCAGTATGACCTCTATTAAAGAGGCAATATTGCAGGATTATGAAGCATACATAAAGAAATGAATATCGGACTATTGAGATATAAACTTTTACTTTGGCATTTTAGCCACATAACTTAGGCCAGTTTCTCTGCATTCATTTTAATTTCCCATTCTCTAATATAAAATGTCTAAAACCAGATCATTGTTATGATTGAAGCATCAGTAATCTAGTTCATACATTTGAAAATTTTACAATCCAGCTACAGTTACAGTTATAGTTAGCCTGACATGTGATAATGAAAATGAGTAAGGTAGAGCTACCTGATACTTAAAAGGAGAACACCGTTCAGGTAACTACCTCCTTGACCCCAGACAGATGGCAGAAAAGTAGTTGTTGGCATCCACATGGGCATGGGTGGAGAGGGAAAAAAAAGTAAACGATACATTGAACCTCAAGGACTAGGGAAAAGATAGAGCACTGGGACCATTGAGAGCACTGTACCTCAAGGAATTCTGAATCTGTGGACATTGAATAATACAGGACCTCTGAACTATTCACTGAAGGACATACTAGTGAGAAAGCAGTGTGAACCAGGATATCATTTTGAGTCCCATTGGCAAGATGTTGTGGAACCCAAAATTAACTTCATAAACCATTAAATAAATATCACTTCAATAACAGTCAGAGTCTCATATGCTAATTTTGCATGCACTTCTCAAGGACCTATAAAGGAAGTTAAGATGTGTAGAAATTTTAGAATTCTTCATGATAAAATATAAATACTAATTTTATCATTTGAAATATCAGAATGCTTCTTTGACTTCACTACATTTATTTAATGAGTTTAAAATTCTTTTCGAAGTTATATCTATCAGGACTACTCAAAAATAATTAAACATAATTGTCTACAGGGGCACCTATTTACCATTTTTGTCAAGTGAATGTGAATTGTATGTGACCAAGAGAGAACACAAAAAGCCCATTTCTTATACAAGAAGACTTTAACTTACCACTTTAGAGATAGAAATTTGCATAAATTTTCCTTGGCAGCATGAAGAAATAATGATGTCTGAGATGCCATGTCCTGGATGAAACATTAGCAAAGATGAGAGGGACTTGCTATAGTTCATCATAAATGTGGAGGAAATAGCAGAATAGGCTGGACATCACATTATTGTAATTCTATGCCAGTAATATTGCCTCACTTTCATTTCAGGACTATCTTCAAACAACTTTTTGAGAGTTGACAGAGTTCTTTTGATTAGCTGGAAGACAACTTCTATAATTCAGACATGAAACAAGAATGTAAGAAATTAGAAAAGAAGATTTCATTGATTGGAGTGTTTATGACAGAGTAGAAATTATAAATCACAAGGCAAAAATGGATAAAAGGGAAAATTTTGGTTCAGATTACTCAGATAAGTACTAAATGGCTAGTATGCCTTTTATTAAGATGGAAACTATATGAAAGGTAGTTATTTTCTGTGCAAAGTAGGTAATTACAGATTTAGAGTGAGAAGTTGAGTGTGAAATAAGTGTTATTTCCTGTTGTAAGACTCAATAGATTGTTACAAATGTGATTCTTTGTGCAGTTAATTTGACTATTTGACTTAAAACAGTAGGCAAGAACCCTGCTGTTTCTTTTGCTAAAATTCTCAATGACTGCCTCACAGTATGTGTGTGTATGTGTGTGTTTGTGTGTGTGTTTGTGTGTGTCTATCTGTGTGTTTTATTGAAAAGCTATCTAAGACTGAAATTAGGACTAGATAGAACATGGGTGGTTTAATTCTGACTTCTTCCCTCAATCTAAGTATAATTTTGGAAGCTTATTGTTTCAAAATGGTCACTATTACCAATGGAAATCAAAGATAGATAATTCTAACTGTCAGGATCCTTGGAGCTAGTGAACAAAACTGGAGAAATTACTGCTTATGTGTTAAAAAGACAAAGAAAAGGTTGGGGATATAGCAGGAAATAGACAGTTATTGCATACCAGTGAGTATGTGCACATATGACTGCAATATATCTGAAAATGAACTCTGACATGTGAAAATTGAGACATTTATCTGTTATACACTATTGCAGTTAGATAACTGATTTTTAATTAAAAAATCTTTCTTCAGAGTAAGAGTTCCAGTTCTTATTAAATACTCAATATTTGGAGAAGGAATACTGTTTTATGTACCTCTTAATAGAAAATAACAGAATCATGTTTCTTTTCTAGTTAACTCTTGACTGAAAAAACTATCTCCATACCCATATTTTACACGTGTTTCAGGAGCCACAAGATCATGTGAAGCAAAGAGAAGAGATAATGGTATGACATATATAATTTAGAATCTTTTAACTATTATAAAAGAATAAAAAATAAATGAAGTCACTTGTATTAAATTGTCTCAATGTAAAAATTATACCTCTTGTCCTTTCTGTTACATAATGGGAATCATACATTGAAATAGCTGAATTTCAATCACTTCTAAAATATTGTGGATTTTGTAATGATAAAAATTAAAAATAAAATGATTTAGTTATCTTTAAGTGTTTGATTCATCTACCTCTCAGCATACCATCTACTAACTAGAAAAACTGCAAGTTTTACAAACAAAAGGCTGTTTTTCACAGAAAGAGATCGGAACAAGGTCATTGGCAAAAAAAAAAAAATGATTTTCTAGACAAAACCACTTTCCCTCTGGGAAAGACTGGAAGTTTTATGATACAAATTACTCACAGGGTTTATACTGGGAAATTCCAGATTAATTTGCTTTACAATTCTATTCTTTTCAACAAGAAAAATAGTACAAGATTTTAGGTTGATTGCTTTACATGAAGCAACCATGGTTTGATCCCTGACATCACATGCATGATGCCTGACACTGCTACCAAACTGATCTCTGAACACTTCTAGATAAAAATGTAAACAAATAAATAAGTTTGCAATGTAATTAGTTTAGGTGTTAAGTCTGAATCTTACAATAAAATGTTATTTGGGAATTATTCAATTTTTAAACAGTTATTTTAACTGTGAAATTACTGTAATCTTTGATTTTGGTGTTTTTTGGGGGGGCATTTGGCCACACCTAGTGACATTCAGGAATTACTCCTGGCTATGAGCTCGAAATGACTCCTGGTTAGAGGAACCATATGGGACTATGGGGGATCCAACCATATTCCATCCTAGGCTAGAGTGGGCAATGCAGACATCTTACCACTTGCACCACCCCTCTGGTCCCTACTGTAAACTTCGAATGCAAAACATTAATATATATGTATTATATATGTATATATAATATATATTGCTTTTTGGGCCACATCCGGTGACACTCAGAGGTTACTCCTGGCTATGATCTCAGAAATTACTCCTTACTTGGAGGGAACATACACCTGGGGATCAAACTACGGTCTGTCCTAGGTTAGTGCATGCAAGGCAAATGCCCTACCACTTGCACCACTGCTCTGGCCCCGAGCCTTTGTATAATATTACCTGGAATTTTATTTTTGTTGAAAAATTTCTCATAAATCAAATTCTCTAGCATTAATAGAAAGTGTTCTGCCATCATTTTGTAATTCTAATTTTAAGCTTGCTTCTATCTATTGTCAAAGAAATGAAGAGATATGATTTTATGGTAAAATAAAATATTTGTTATTCAGTTAACCTATACTGATCTCCTAAGGAAACACCAGTGCTTTTCGGGAAACTTCTACTGGTTTATATTTATTAAAATCATTATTTTTTCACAGATATATAGGATGCCAAAGGTAATAAAATACCTCTTAGTATTTCACAGTAGTATAATTACTAGTGATTTTTACCTGAAAAAAAAGTATCAACACATATTTTTAACTAAATTGTTGGATTTGCTAAGCATACTGGGGGTGACTATTACACAAAAGCATGACAGTGTTATAGATGACAATATTGTTCTTTAGTTTTTATTTATATAAATAGGCATGCATCCAAAGAAGAGACCTACAGATATGATAGAAGAACAAACATAACCTAGTTAATTGTTTCTTTATAATTTATTTCATATAAACAATTGCAAGGAAAGATATAAAGATAAGATTTGATAAGATAATATAATGGACATAAACAATTCTCTAAGATAATTGCATCATTTTAAAAAACAACTTGATATAAAAACAGACAACAATAAGGTGAAAACCTTTTAAGTATATATAGTGATGGGATTTGATTTGTGTTACCACAAACATAACTAAGTTGCAGACTATTTTCATTTTTTGAGAATATTTACTATATTAGACTTTTGGTCTCTTACATTCTCTCTTCCTATATATTAGGATAGATTAATAAGTATAAAGTTTTTGTGTATATGTGATAGTTAAAATGAAAAATCATCAGATAATGAAGGTACACCTTTTAAAATATAACTGTTAATAAAAAATAGTTTCACAGTAACTTTAACATTGTCAAGGATTTATTTTATTATTTTCTAAAATTATATCATTTGGATGTTTTTTTGGGTTACACCATGTGATGTTCTCTGCTTGCTCCTGCCTTTGCACCCAAGGATACCTCCTGGCAGGGCTCAGGTGGCCATATTAGTTTCTGGGAACAAACTTTTGTAGATACAAGTGTCCTGCACACTATCCTATACTTGTTAGGCAGGCCCAAGGTGCTTTTTTTAAAAAAAGGTTTTAGCCAAGACTAGACATAAAAAATTCATGAATAAAAATGAAAATTCTAAGGTTTATTTACACTGCCATTGGAAGGCCAATTCAATTAGAAGGATAGACATGAATACAGAAAGATCTCTTATATGTGGGACTTAAAGACACAAAATAAACTATCAATGAAGATTCAAAACAACATAATAAGAGAACTGTTCCACAGAACTGAATGTGTGTGTGTGTTGGGGATAGGGTGTTGGGTATACAGAATGGGGATTTGGAGAAAGGGGTTTTGATATCCTCAGGAAAGTTGAAGGGTATGATGAAGCGTATAATTTTGAGATTAAGTGCATGAGAAAACATTATAATTAATAAATTGATATTATAAATAAAATATCAATTAAATTAATTAAAATATGTATTAGATAATAAATCAAGAAGAGTAACACTAGATTGAGAAAAATGTTTTACTTGTGTCAAAACAGTATGTTGAAAGTTTGGGGACTCATTCTCAGAGCAATTGTCTTGCCTGCATGCTCATAAGAAAATATTTTTATGAAAAAGAGAACAAGAAAGTAGGGTTTTTTTTGAGGAAGGTTGGGTTCCAGACCAGTGATAATTAGAGTAAACAATAAAATCCCTAGTAGGCTGGTCCCCTGAGGCATATTCTCTTATGTACTAACCTAAGCTATGTAAAGTTTAGGTTGAGGAGAAGGGCAAAGCTAGAAAAACTTTTTAACTTCAGCCTTTAGAGTAAGACTAATCCAATAATAAGCTAGTATAATATTACTATTTGGCTTGGTTTCTTAAAGTCAAAATTATTAAACAGAAGGAAATTTGATCCAACAAAATGTAGACAAAGAAACTGAAATTGAGAGTTTTTGACTTTACCAAGTCACCTAGATTTGGTTGAACAAAGATTATGTGGCCTCCTTCCAGGTGGAGAAAATCTAAAATTTAATACAGAAAAGGCTACTTTTTTGCATATAATCTACATACTAATGAGGATGTGTATGGACATTATTCTCAAATGGCATCAAACATTAACCAAACTACTATTATATAAAGCTAGATGAGAAAAGAAAAAGTGAAAGAGGTGATTGATTCTATAAGAATGAATTCTCAAATTTGAGTATATTTACAAGAATAAGATACATACTTCAGCAGACAACAAAAGCAGAAATTTTATATACATATAATTTAAACATATATTTGTAAAACTTTTGTCCTTTCCCCCATGATTTTCATTTCTAATTGCCTATTATAACTCTGAAATAAATTGCAAATATTTCAACTTGCATAACTGAAATAAACAGGATGATTCATTAGATATGATTTAGTCCTTTAGTGTTAAGATGTCATACAATTAGTAAATGACTCTAGTTTCTCAAACATTGATTGGGGGTAGCATTACTTCCCTGATATTGTAAGTTAATTATTTTTTTGTTTTTTAGGCCATATCCAATAACCTACAGGGGTTACTCCTGGTTATGTGCTTAGAAATTGCTCCTGGCTTAAGGGACCATATGGGACACCGGGGGATCTAACAGTGGTCCTTCCTAGGTCAGCTACATGTAAGGCAAACACCCGACCACTGTGCCACAGTTCCAGCCTCTGTAAGTTAATTTTGATTGAATTTTATAACCAGGAATAATAAAAATCACCCCTGACTTGCATATATTGATTTTAAACTCTATAAACAACTTCCACATAGTTTGTAAATGACAGGTTTTTCCTGAAATGAAAAAACTTAAGTAGCTTACTAAGTGAACAGTTTTCCCTAAGTAGTGAAAGTTAGAACAAGAATTGGAACCAAGACTCATTTCAGTGTTGAATGAAGTAAGAATTTCCATTAGCTCTCACTATCCCTATTTCCCTATGTTCCAATTCTGTCTCTCTTCTCATCAGATACTCATTTGTTTTTTCTCCCAACACTTTAGTAACAAATCAATGTTATGACTAATTAGTCTAAAAAATTTGAGTAACAGGTATTTATAAATAGCTGTTTAAATTTCTGACCATAAAAATAAGATATTTAGTCACTGGCCTTTGGTTTTTAAAGGACTCCTTTTTCTTTTATTGCTTTTTATTTTTGTATTACACCCAGATTACTCCTGGTTCTGTACTCAAGGATGATTTCGGAGGTACTCAGGGGATCAACTGTGGTGCTGAGTGTAGAACATGGAGTCCAAAACATGTGCCTTATCTACAGTAGTATCTCTCTGGCACAAAACTATATTTCTTAACCAAATATGGCATTTATTTCTGCTTTTCAGATCTAGTAATATGTAGTTTGAAGAACCCAAGTTAGAATTTGGGATTAAAATAAAGTTGAATGAAGAACATTAAAACTTTAACCCTGACTGGATTCTCTGTATTCACTTCTAGAGGTGTTAGGATCACCCCCTTCATTTATTTGTTTGAGATCTCTTAATTCCTAAGCATATTTCATATAAGAAACAAAAGGAAATTTTCTTTGGACTTGCTCGGAGACTATTTTAAACCTCCAACTTCCTCTTTGGCTCAGAAATATTCTTCAGTTTACTAGTGTGTGATTGATTCTGTCTGTTTTTGAAAAAGAAAAAATTCTATTGCCATTATCATGATTTATCATGGACTATTTTGCTTTATTTCATTCATCTCTTCTCCATCATTTGTTCATAGAATGCATGTTTTGTGTGGAAATCTATCATATGCAGTGGGGGGGCTCTCCATCTACATACTACTCATGCATAAGGGTAAGTTTCCAATTCAGTCTTTGGCAGAGTATGAAAGGATGTTGACCCTGATACAGATGATATGACAATGAGGGAAAGAAAACAAATTTTGGTAGAGTTCATCATAAATTTGCCATATATACAAAAGAATACTCTTTCCATTGTGATTGTCAACCTGTTAAGACCTGGCTTATAACAAAATGCTTATACTGGAAGATATTCCAAATGCGAAAACAAGGGCACATTTCTGTCGAAACCATTGAAGTTTTAGTGAAAAAGAGAGTGTTAGAGCTTTTCTTACACCAGCTGAATTACTGGAAAGAACCGTAGCTTATGCCAACTCCATCAACTGCTTCTCTCTAACCAAATACAATTAAATTTTTAAGGTAGCGAAATCTTAATTTGATTAGAATAAATATTTTTTGCTATGGAGAAAATCCATCTAAAATATGATTATGACTATTGTATCATGGCCATTATGTTCACTTTGTACCACAAAGAAAAATTATTAATGATTTCTATTGTTTCATAAATCCAAAATTTAAAAAAAAGAGGAAACTTGGAAGTTTTATGAAATGAGGAACATAAGAGTAAAACTTTAGTGGCCAAATCAAATTTCAGCCAAAAATTATTGAGCACTAGCTTAAAATAATACTCTGGCCTTTCTATAATAGTTTTTACCTTTTTTTTTTTTTTGGTTTTTGGGCCACACCCTGTGATGCTCAGGGTTTACTCCTGGCTATTCGCTCAGAAATCGCTCCTGGCAGGCACGGGGGACCATATGGGGAACCGGGGGATCGAACCTCGGTCCGTCCTAGGTTACCACAGTCAAAGCAGGCACCTTACCTCCAGTGCCACTGCTTTTTACCTTTGTTATATTCACTTTGATAATTTTGATGATTTTGTAATTGTATACGTAATTATATGACAGGATGTTGACCCTGATGCAGATGATATGAAAATGAGGGAAGAAAACTAATTTTGATTGAGTTCATTATAAATTTGCCATATACACAAAAGAATGTTCTTTCCACTGTGATTGTCAACCTGTTAGGACCTGGCTTATAACAAAATGCTTATACCTGACATTTTGGTCTCTCAGTCATTTAAATAGTTAAGCTTATATTAGACCCATTTACTTTAAATATCCTATTTCTAATTGTCAGGGAATTTCAGAGAGTTATGTGCAATCACATATTGCATACATGTTTTGAGACATTCTTCCAAAGATAGAGTCCATGATCTCTGAAAAGTTCAATAAGTTTAAGCAGAGATGTTGTGACTTCCTTTCATGTGGAGGAAAACTGGAATTCAATAATAAAAAGGTTACTTCTGTGCATGTTTGTACATATTAATGAGTATGTGTGTGGTCATTGATCAATCATTAGTCCAAACTACTATTATATAAAATTAATTGAACTTTATTATGCTATATATATGTACATACCGGTGTATGTAAATTTTAACTAATATATATTTGTATATATACATATATAATATATGTATTATATAGAATTTTATATAATATATAGAATATAAAAGAATTTTAACTATATGTATATATATATATACACATATATATGTATATACATATATACATATATTTAAAATTCTTTTATATTCTATATATTATATAAAATTCTATATAATACATATATTATATATATGTATTACATATATGTATATATATTACATATAATATATGTATATATACATATATATATACATATATACATATAGCTAAAATTCTTTTGGGGGACTTCCCAAGCAGGGCTCATATGGTCTAATGGCTAGTCCTGGCATTGTTGGTGAGAAGCATGTGGTGCTGAAAATTGAACTTTGGTTTCTTGTATGCCAAGAATGTGCTGGTTCCTTTGAGCTATCTTTCCCATCCCAGTAATTGAAAGTATTTTATTTGTCTGGGAACCCAAGTTGATGTGCTCCAAACGTACTCCAAGTTCTGTGTGCAGGAATCACTTTGACTGCAGGGAACCATTTGTGGTGCTTGTGATTGAATCCAAAACAACCATGTACAAAACATAGACCTAAACTAGTCTACTAGTTTCTGGTCCAGTTAAAAA
>PVKC010018369.1:0-19680 GCA_004027635.1 Crocidura indochinensis
GTGTGTGTGTGTGTGTGTGTGTGTGTGTGTGTGTGTGTGTGTGTCAGGTGTCATTTGCATAGGCACAGCAAAATATGGAAGAAATGGAAAGAAAAGACCTTTGGTCAAAAAAAAAAACAGGGAGATATTACACCCGAAGTATTTTGGCATGAGATCAACTCAAGGCTCCAGGTATACTAGGTTGTTCAACCCCGTTAGTCATTTTTGGTGGTCATCTCTTCATCATCGCATTTGTTGCTTTTGGGTAGCTGCAGTTCTACATCCTGGTTCTGTATAGGAGCTATGTAGAAGTCCTGGTGTTGTGTAGTGTCTTCTGGTTCAGTTTCACCATCAGTTCGCATTGCAGAAAATTCTGCCCTACAGGCAGACTGCTGCCTGTTTGTCAGGGTGACATAAGAACCATCTTTGGAGGAAGTCAGTGACATGGCAGTGGTGGAGTCTTCCTTGGTAGAATATTCCTGATGCTGATCTGATGTAGAAAACCATATTTGTTTCCGTAGGTGATATCCATGGTTCAGGTGTGAATGTTCAATGTCCAATCAACTGGTCAAATCACTATGCCAAGTGTTTAGGGTATAAGGTCCCACTACAGCATAAAAAATTTTGTGTTCCCATCTCTATTAGATAAGAACATGTTTGCATCTGTTAACTTTTCCCATTTTAATGTGCCTGTGCAAAAAGGGACAATGCCAGAAGGTATTGCTAGAGCATGTGGGGAGCCGAGGTGCCAAGACCAACAGTTCTCAGAGCCTTTTGCTTACATGAATCCGAATAGAGATTTATCTAGTAGTATTCCATATTGAATGAATGGATCTCCAGGATAAGGGAAGTTGCCACTACGTTCCCCATATGGTCCCCCGTGTCTGCCAGGAGCGACTTCTGAGCGAATAGCCCAGAGTAACCCCTGAGTGTCAGCGGGTATGGCCCAGAAAATAAACAAAAAACAAAACAAAACAAAAGCAAATTAGAGACATGTTCAAGAAGACCACTAGATGTCAGAATAGACTAATCCGAGAAAGGGCACTTAGCAGAGACGTCATTCCTGCCGCCTGCCTTCTTTGCTGATGATCTGTGTGAAGGAACTGAGCCTAATATAGCTGTTCTTTCCAAACTTAAAAGGGACCTTTTAAAATTCTTTTATGTTAATGTTGAGGTTCAGCTTTTGATATTTTCAAATGCAAACAGGAAGATGAATTCTGATTCTCACCCTTTCTCTGAATAGACTGCTTGAATAATAATCCATCTTCTTTGCCCTGACCCCAGATTTTTTTTCTGGGCCCAAGGGTAATTTTCTCTCCCATAATCAACCTTCACTGACCTTTCCAGTCTATTACCGTCTTTTCTCTAACACCTTATAAGACTTAGCACTCTTATTAGATTGTAGACTGTAACATTGGAAAGTTATTTCATCTCTTTGAAACTCAGATTGCTGGGGCCAGAGAGCTAGCACAGCAGTGAGGCATTTGCCTTGCATGCGGTCAACCCAGGACAGGCCTGGATTCGATTCCTGGCATCCCATTTGATCCCCCAAGCTTGCCAGGAGCAATTTCTGAGCAACAGAACCAGGAGTGGCCCCAAAACAAACAAACAAATAAATAAATAAGATATAAAGAAACTCAGTTTGCTTCTCTATATTCTGAAGGTTAATCATCATAGAACATAACTCACTGTGCTGTGATATTTCAAGAAAATAATCCATGTAATCAATTAGCACAGAATTCAACACAAATATGACATCTTGTCAAGCATCGGTCTGCTGCTATAGATATAGTCATATTGAGTAAGATTTACATAGTGAATCCCCTTGCAAGCCTTATAGTATAAAGGAGAGAGATAAATCATTCTAGTAAATCCTACAGTAAAAATACAGAGTATACTAAGAATATACCTCATAAGTAACTTGTTTGTAATGTAGTATAAAAATAAAGAAATGTTTTCTAAAATAATGCTGATGAGAACACTATTGGTTGAGAGCTGGGGTAACTTAAAAGGCTAGAGTGCATGCAAAGATACAAGGCAAGTTTTATCCCTTGAGCTGTGTTCCCTCCACACACACACAGATGCACATGTGATCACCACTGAGGAGGTCTGGAGGCCTGTAGCATGACTAAGGTTATCTCAACACTGGCATAGCACCAAACCATCAGTCCCACATAACAAGTAGAATGGGGAATTATTGGGGTCGAAGTGCTAGCCCAGGACAGACTACTGTTCGATCCCCTGGCGTCCCATCTGGTCTCCCAAGCCACGAGCAATTTCTGAGCACATAGCCAGGAGTAACCCTGAGCCGTCACCAGGTGTGGCCCCAAAACAAAAACAAAATAAAACAAAAAAAGAATGGGGAATGGGGAACTATCCTAGGACCCCTAAGCACTACTGGTGAAGGTGTTGGGGTGGGGTCTCCCACCAAAACAATAGTATTTGGCCAAGTAAAGGAGAGAAAATAGATTAAGATTATTATTCAGCTTATAAAATTTCAAGGGCAAGAAGACAGATATAACAGTCATGACTTTCAAATTCATTGATCACGACTTAGAATAAGAAATAGATTACTGTGACAAGCAAATAGGTACAAGCACCATTAACGAAAGAGACGTCTAAACCTTGTTGTAAAAATACATTCTGACATTTTTCTAGTCTATTCTCCTATGTTTTAAAAATATTGCTGTACTTCACAATAGAGAACCAAAATGCCTGATACAATAGGCAGTGAATAGAGAAATATGCAATATAAATAATAATACATGGGAATTTTAAAACTCAACTTTTATTGAATGTTCTGTTTGGAGGTCACGCCTGGTGGTGTTTTGGGTTTATACTTAACAATTTGCTCAGGAATAATTCTTGAGAACAGTATGAGATGCAAGAGATGGAACCTGGATAACTGTGCAGGGAAAACACCCTACTTGCCGTAATATCACACAACGTTCTTTTCCTTAATGGTGAACAGAAACAGCAGTTTAAGTAGCTAACAAGGAAATCAAAGACTGGCCCAATGGAATCAATCCACTGTTCCTAGGGAGACATCTATGGGAAATGTCACCCAACATCAGAATGTTTGTTCTTTTAAAGCACAAAGGAAATATTCTCCAAGCAAGATGGTATCCTGACTCATAAAATAAACATGACATAGGTTATAGGGAATCAAATTTAAATTTTATTCTGAAAACAATGGAATGAGACTAGAAACCAAAAACAGACAGAGATGTTATGAACTGACCAATTTATAGAAATTAAACAACACACTTCTGAATGATGAATAGCAAAAAAGAAATAACAAGATGTAAAGTTTAGAGCCCTAATAGTGTTAACTATCACCTTTCGCTTAATAATGCAAGACATCTGCAAATAATGGCAGCATAATTTTATTGTGGGAAGTTCACTTTATAATAACTGTATGCAATCCAATTAATGGGAAAGATTGCAGAGAAAGGCCAAAAGGGCTAAAACAGACATTTACTGGATTGATTTTAGCCAATGTAGGTGACTCAATAATAGGATTCCCACCACTCCTTCTTATGCCTGGAAAGAGGACTCCATTTGCTGGGGTCTGAGATAACTACAGGGCCACAATGTAAAGTCTAGCTTGGCTTAAATTGATGTCCAAATTAATACTATATTCTAGAGGTATGTTATCAGGACCACGTGTTGATTCTATGTCGTGGGACCTATCAAATAGCCAGGTTTTATCTGCTCTTGCTGTTTTAAATGTCTGCTTAATAGTGACCTTACAAATAAGTGGATATTTCTGATGTAAGTTATTCCTTTGTGTCCACCTCAAAATCTCTATCTTAATAAGCCTTGTCTGTGGGGCCCGGGAGATAGCATGGAGTTAAGGCGTTTGCCTTTCATTCAAAAGGTCATTGGTTCCAATTCCGGTGCCCCATATGGTCCCCCGTGCCTGCCAGGAGCAATTTCTGAGCATGGAGCCAGGAATAACCCCTGAGCACTGCCGGGTGTGACCCAAAAGCCAAAATAAATAAATAAATAAATAAATAAATAAATAAGCCTTCTCTGTTCCTCAGCTGGGATCATTATAGTGCCAGAGCACATATTTCAATCAGCAAATAAATTAATTGAGACAATATAGCAACACATAAAGGATATTAGCTAAAGCATTCCACATATTCATAGAAAGCAATTCTTAAAAGAAAATGTATAACCATTAATATTTATGAAGAAGGAAGGAGAAAATGAAGAAGAGGAGGAGAAAAAGAAAAAGGAAGAGAAGGAGATGATTATCTCAAATCAATAGTTTAACTTTCCAGTTCAAAATAATTATTTAAGGCAGGCAGGGAGGGCAAAGTGGGAGAGGAACTGAGGACTTAAAACAATTTTGTAACCACAGTGCTTGAATAAAAGTAATCATATAAAATAGATAAAAACTTTAAGTTTGAAGATAAACTTAAAGAAATAATAAAAAACTAAATAATCTCTTAGAGTATAAGTTAATGAAACAGAACATGGCAATATCCCTAGGTGGTTTTTACTTTAGGCTATTGATCTCTGCCTTTGTTTGCTTTAACTGATAAATCGAAGCCCATTTAGTTTTTGAAAAAGCATTTTCCTTCAGATATCCATCCATGAGTTCATTTCCTCTGTGAACATAAAACTCAATTGATAGAATATGGACCAAATATGAACCTTCAACTCTCCTGGCTACCTTGTGAATAGCTTTGTGCACAGTGTTTCATCGACTCAGCCTCAAGTTTCTCATCTTTAAAAATGGAACTGACTATTGTATTAGTCATTCTTTGGATTTCTGTATCCTTCGTTAGAAAATGGGTTTTATAAATAAAAAAGGGTTTTACTCAGGCTCACTTGTGCTGTGCTGGTGCTTAGTGGACGATAAGTGATGAGGCATTAGATGAATACATGGATGAGTACACAAAGGAAATGGTAGTGCCTGGCCTTCAGGAAAAGAGTGAAGCAAGAGAAAACTGGCAAGAGATTGTTGTCTCCTTTCCCTGACCTTATGAGTTTGTCTCCTTCTCATCTCCAAGCCATTGTCACCTGGCACCAGAAGAGAATTTGGCATTTAGGAACAATAGACTTGTAGACAGAGAAAAACTTCCGAAATACAGTGACCTAAAGAAATGAGAGAGAAGACCCCTGCTCCATTTTCCTTTAATAGTACTGACAAAAGTAGGTCTTTGTCTTTTCTAATAGCACCTTGGGGAGAAGCAGTATCAATTTAAGTGTAACACATTTCAACCAAGGGGTGGACTATTTCTATACCAGGTCTCACATAATGATTCCCAAGCAGCCACAAGCTTACTGATTCAAATATTTGAAAAGATTTTTGGAAGTTGAGAGGGGTTTATTTTAGATCTCATTATCATGTTCTTAATTCCAAAGAAGGCCAAATGAAGACAGAATGAACAACACTTGACTATCAGAGGGAGGGAGAGGGAGAGAGAGTGAGAGTGAGAAAGAGAGAGAGTGAGAGAGAGAGAGAGAGATTTTTTTCAGGAGTTACTCCATGTTTACCCTTAACTCCTAGAAAAGAGACAGCCCCAAGGAGGTCTGGAAATGTAAGAGAGTGACTTCCTCTCCATCTCTCCATCTGAGTATTTAATCTGAGAGAAATCGTCACACCTGGAGGTGGCATCAAGTGGCTTCAACACCAATCCAAGGTGCTACATTCCAAGATGTTTCACAACCAATGAGTAACAAGGCAGGTGTACACTGAGTGAGGTAGAAACAGATCAATCCCAGTAATCCCACAACTGAATATAAGTGGAGATTGTTCTTTGTATTTTTCTCATCCAAGGGGAATAGATCAGCATCTTGAAAGCTCTGTGTGTACTTGTCCATGTGACGCAAGTGATTTATTGCTTATCACAACATACAATAGATTAGTTGAAGAGGAAACACTGATTATCTCATTATTTTAACATTGTCAGATCTTAGACTAAAGCATTTTCCTAACATGATAAATATGATAAGAATTAAAGATAATTGAAATATTTTCTATGTACAAGGTATTGTTCATGTAAATTTATTTAGAATCCTGTGCCTAATCCTCAATAGCCACTCAGTAAAGAATATCTTAATTATGTGCTACATTTCTCTCCTAGGTTTTACATAGTGGAGAATATTAATACTTATTAAACCCACAAGTCAATTTTCAAATAATAAGATACTGCTTTTTAGTATAAAGGCCCAAATTAATGAATCCATGATGGGGTAGCTTCAACTTAAAGTTGTCATCAGGGAGCTGGAAATATATTATTCAACATGCCTTGGAGCTGGAGCTATAGCACAGTGGTGGGGTATTTGCCTTAAACACAGCCAGCCCAGGATAGACTCAGTTTGGTTCCCCTCATCCTATATGTTGTTTTGAGCCTACCAGGAGCAATTTCTAAGTGTAAAGCCAGAAGTAAACCCTAAACGTCACCAGATGTGCCACCCCCAAAAATCAATGTGCTTTATACCAACCTTCACAATACTTATGGAAAGGAAGTGGAGAAAGAGAGTGATGGGGGGCATTGGTGGTAGGAAGGTTCCACTTATAAAGGGGAGTCATTTTTATGATCGAAACTCAACTATAAAAACATCTTAATTATGGTGCTTAAATAAAGATTTTATTAAAAAAATCTAGTATCTTTTGTGAAAGAGCCTATAATTTACTCGCAATTTGGCAAAGGTGTTCTCCAAAGATTTAAGATGAAATTAATTGATCACCTGTCTCCAGGTAAACTATTCTAACAATTTCATTGCTGTTCAAAACTCAGTAACAAAAAGAAAAAAAATTTAGAAGAAGAAAAATGTAAACTTAAAGAGATAATGTGCCTTTCTGTGTGTTTATAAGATATAATTTCCCCTTTCTCACCATTTTAT
Organism: Crocidura indochinensis; assembly: GCA_004027635.1. Classification (NCBI taxonomy): domain Eukaryota; kingdom Metazoa; phylum Chordata; class Mammalia; order Eulipotyphla; family Soricidae; genus Crocidura; species Crocidura indochinensis. The sequence goes on from PVKC010018369.1 coordinate 6,844, forward strand.
AATCTTCTTATAAAAATCCAAAATTAATCACATAGCTTCTTTTTAGTTGAATTGTTTTTAATATGTTTTCTGATAATGAATATAAGGAAAAATAAATAATATTTAGAAAAGGAAGTTACTTAAAAATAAGTAAAAGCAAGCAGATTGCAATCTTTCAGGATTAATTACTACACACGGTCAACAAAGATTAATCTAAGACACTGTACAAGATTCCCTTCAGATTTGCCAAATAGATCCCTGAATGCAGAGCCAGAAGTAAGCCCTGAGAACAAGAAGGTGTGATTCAAAAATGCTAAAAATAAATAAAATAATAAATAACAAACAAAAGAAAGAAAAAATATTAGACTACAGAGAGTATGAAATAATAAATTATAGTCAGCACCCCTGGCTGGCTGATCAGAAAAATTCTTTAAATAAAATAAAACAATAAATCAAAATATTGCATAGAAGGTATAGCTAAGGAAAGTAGCAAAGATTGGAATGTAAAATGAAGAATATTAACCAGACTCAGCACTGAATAAAAAAAAAATAGAAAATGAGTAGAAATATCTGCGCTTCCGGAGAAATAAGAGATAGCTTTTCTTTCTACTAAGCATTTCTATTCCTTTATGTACCTTCTCTGAAAAATGTAGCTGCAAAGCCATTAGGCAAAACCAGTAGCAGGTTGAGGAGGACAGCTTAATGGAGTGATAGATGAAGCAGAGTGAGGTATTTATCCCTATAGGACAGAGGGGCTGCAACTGAACCCTTAAACTCCAGCTAATGTGAGTTCAATCTACTGAGAAGAGGTCCAGCCTCTATAAAGTTAGAATCTAAGCAAGATGAGATATCCTTGGATGAAACATCTCAACCTAAGGTATTTGGTATGAGGAGCCAAACCTAATCAGGGTGCAGGAGAAATGTTGGTGGGTGAAGGCAAGAATGGAAAACTGATTATATATAGCAAGGTTGGTCAGTAAGTTAATTAAGAATAAAATGACTGGGGCTAAAGCGGTGGTGAAAGTGGTAAGCGCCTTGCCCGCTCTAGTCATGAAATTTTCCTATACACGGATGTACATGGAATCTATCATGCTGAGTGAAATAAGTCAGAAGGAGAGAGAGACACACACACAGAATAGTCTCACTCATCTATGGGTTTTAAGAAAAATAAAAGTCATTTTTGCAACAATCCTCAGAGACAATGAGAGGAGGGCTGGAACTTCCAGCTCACTTCATGAAGCTCACCACAAAGAGTGGTGAGTGAAGTTATAGAAATAACTACACAGAGAACTATCATAATCACGTGAATGAATGAGGGAATTGGAAAGCCTGTCTGGAGTACAGGTGGGGGTGGGGTGGGAGGGAGCGAGACTCGGGACATTGATGGTGGGAATGTTGCACTGGTGAAGGGGGTGTTCTTTACATTACTGAAACCTAATCACGATCATATATGTAACCAAGATGTTTAAATAAAGGGAAAAAAAAGAAAAAAAGAAATCAATGCTTGTAGGCTCAGAGGACTATATGGGATGACGAGGGTTGAACCTGGGTTGACTATGTGCAAAGCAGATGACCTACTCATTGTGCTATTGCTCCTCCCCCTAAACACTTTTATTTTATTTTTTTATTTTGGGGAGGCCACACCCTTTTGACCCTCAGGGGTTACTCTTGGCTTTGCACTCAGAAATTGCTCCTGGCTTAGGGGGGACCATATGGGACACAGGGTGGAACCATGCTTCATCCTAGATTAGCACTTTCTAGATGCCTTACCTGTAGTACCACTACTCTGGCCCCAACACTTGTATTTTAATGATAAAATAGTGATAATAATAACAAAGACAAACTCAGGGGTTTTATTCCGTGTATTGAGAGTTCACTTGCAGTAATCCAAAACCACATACAAGAACTTATATGGAGTTATTGAGCTTTGATTTTTAAAAGTGTCAAACTCAGGGCAAAGAGATAGTGCAGGATTAAGGAGCTTATTTTGCCTTCATAACTAACTGGTTCAACCTCCAGTACCACATGTGATTTCCTAAGCACCATCAAAGGTGATGTTTGAGCACAAAGATATGAGTAAGCCTTGAGAAAAACTGGGTATGTCCACACACGAATAAATAAACTGCTTAATATGATTAAAGAGTCAAATCCATATGAATATGAAGAAAGGAAAAATTCCATGCTAAAAGAAAGTAAGGAGTTCTGACATCTAAATTTAATAAGTGATTCTAAACAGGATCTCTTTTATATGAAGAATGTCATTAGAACCACTGTGATTAGATCAGATCAAATCTAATAACCTAACATAAATTGGGGATTAGATGATACATTTATATTGGATGCTATAAAGATTAGTTTTTTGCTTGTTTATTTCTTTTGTTTTGAGGCCATTCCGGCATATACAGGGCTTACTCCTGGTACTGCTTTATGCTCAGGGATAACTCTTAGTGGAGTTTGGAGAACCAGTCTCCCAAACCAGGGATCAAATCTGGATTGACTGCATCAAGAACAGCACCATACTCCTTACTATGACTCTAGCCCATAAAGAATTTTCTTTTGTATAAAAAGAAGCTGAATATTCTATATAAAAAGATGGAATTTAGATTAGTTTATCTCATAAAAAAGCTCTTTTTGGCATTTATAGCTTCACAGTAAATATGTTTCAAAAATTAAAAATCATAATTTTAAGTATTAAGAAACTAGCAAGTAGGAATGATATATAATACATTTAAATAAGGGAATTGTCAAATTGAACGTTGGGAAGTTTGAAACATGAGTGTTAAATGCAACCAGATTCAAGAAACTCAAAAATGGGCTGGAGAAATTGCACAGTGATAGGGTGTTTGCCTTGCACTTGGCAGATATGAGAAGGACCCGGGTTCAATTCCCAGCATCCCATAAAATCTTGAGCCAGGAGCAATTTCTGAGTGCAGAGCCAGGAGAAACCTCTGCATGCCACTGGGTGGGACCCAAGAGCCCCCCCAGAAAAGAAAAAAAAAGAAACTCAAAAATTCTTAAACAGGACAACAATAAACGCACTTATGCACCTAACAATAAATGCACTTAGTAACCCCTAAGAATCCAAATTAGATTCTGTAAATTGAAAAATGGTTTTGTATATTTATCAATTAAAATTTTATAAATAGAAAATGAAGTTGCCATGTTCAATCTAGGAGAGCTTTATAGACTCATTCTTTTCTTGAATGAGATTTAAACCAAGTCATGAAAAATCACAGGTATACCAGTGCATACAGTAGTTATCTCTCATTTCTGGAGAAGAGGGCAGGCCAGTTCCCTATCTTACCAAAGCCATGCCTGCTGCCTCCAATGCCCAGAATCACCATTTCCCAAAGGCCCTGCCACTGTCTTTCTATTGGGGACACCAAACTGACCAAACTTCAGGTATTCTGGTCTTCAGGATGATATCACCAGGGCTTTTGGAGCAAGTGAGGGCACCCTCTCCCCACATTCTCCCTTTTGCCAGGAGACCTTGTAGCTCTCTACATACTCCTTAATGTCCAGTATCAGTAACAGTGCTTTGTATTTCTGGAAAACTTTATTTGTTTGATTCTGTCATTACTATAGGATCACACCAATACAACCGAATTGCACAGCTAACAAGAAGAGCTTAATGAACCTTCTGCCATTATATTAATGACTTCATTGGAGATACAGTAAGTTTCACAAATGTGCTTGCTACATTACTTTTCTTTCTTTCCTACTTTTTTACTTTCTTTCATCTTCTCTCTTTCTTTAGTTCTTTCTTCCTTTTTTCTTTCATTTCTTTCTTTCTCTTTCTTTCTCCCTCTCTTCCAGCCCTCCCTCTCCTCCTTCCTTCCTCCCAGCCTGCCTTCCTCCCTCCCTCCTTCCCCCTTCTTCCCTCCCTCTCTCCCTCCCTCCCTCCCTCCCTCCCTCCCTCCCTTCCTTCCTTCCTTCCTTCCTTCCTTCCTTCCTTCCTTCCTTCCTTCCTTCCTTCCTTCCTTCCTTTCTTATTTTGTTGGGGCTGAAGCAATAGCACAAAGCTTAGCACATTTGTCTTGCATGTGACCAACTCAAGTTCGATCCCTGGCATCCCATATGGTCCCCTAGACTGCTAGAAGCAATTTTTGAGTGCAGAGTCAGGAGTAACTCTTAGCACAGCTAGATGTGACCCCCCAAAAAAATTCTTTCTCTTTCTTTCTCTTTTTTATTTTTTTATTTCTTTACAATAACTTTGCTATTTATCTAGAAATAAATGTTTTATGATCAACTATGTCAACAATGTGATGCATTTTCTTTAAATAAAGTAAAAACATATTAGTAATATATGATACTATATTAAATAATCTGCTTATATAAATTCTATTTGAGGAATGAGTGTAAAATATATTCGTAAAATAAAACCTTTTAACATCATTTGACTTTCTCTAAATGCAAAGCAATAAAGAAATAAATGCAAATAAATCCACATAATTTAAATAAAGAGATTTTGTAATAAGGATAATGGCAATTTTAAAATAAATTGAAATAAAAATAAAATAAATATTACATAGAAAACTCCAAAACTAGGTAACTTTAATAGTAAATCAAATTAATTTTAAGTGAAGACTAATACCAACCTTACAAACACATTTCTTCTGGAATAAAAATAATTTTTCTATTCTCTGCTATTTCCCGGGCCCCTCTATTCTCTTTATAAAGTTAATATTATCTTTATATCAAAATCTGGCAGGCTATCATAAGAGAACTCTAGCTGTCAAAAACACACAGACCCACAAATATTATTGAAAATTCAATAGATCATATCAATTTGAAGGCAAAATTGACTAAACACCTAAAAAATGACTGACATATTTTACCATCTAGTGGAATAAAGAAACCACCATTTATTATATAAATTGCACAAAACATTAAAGTATTTAATTCAATTTTATCTCAGAAACTCTTGATAAACTAGAACTAGCATGAATTTCTTCACACAAATTTAGGGAATTTGATATAAAGCTAGAGTTTTCAACAGACCAAAGATGAATGATGCAATGTTTTATTCAAGATCTAGAACCATGCAAAGAAATCTGCTTTCACCATTTTTATAAAGATTGTCCTAAAATTTTGGGCTATAAAGAGGGATAATTTAGAAAGAAAATTGATGGGCCCGGAGAGTTAACACAGCGGCGTTTGCCTTGCGAGCAGCCGATTCAGGACCAAAGGTGGTTGGTTCGAATCCCGGTGTCCCATAGCCAGGAGCTATTTCTGAGCAGACAGCCAGGAGTAACCCCTGAACACGGCCGGGTGTGGCCCAAAAACCAAAAAGAAAGAAAGAAAGAAAGAAAATTGATTAGATTTTCAGGCTTTGTAATCATGGGATTTTAAATCTCCAGAATTAACAAAATAAATACTAGAAATAAGACGATTTAATGCAATGTCACTATAGAAACATTTATACATATAAACATGAAAACTTATTTTAATCAGGTATAATAATGTAAAAGCAATATAAATTAATAAAATATGTCTAAGACTTATACACTTGAAACTATAAAACTATTAAGAGAAGTATTTTGAAATTTAAATAAAAGTATGAGAGTCAACTGAAAGGCTCAATAACATTCAGATTGCACAATTTTTAAATTAATTGATAAATTCAAATGTAGTTCTAAACAAAATTACAGCAGGGTTTTTTTTCTTAAATAAATAAGGACATTTGGGGAGGCAAATGCAGCTACTCAGGACTTATTCCTGGCTCTGTGTTTATAGATCACTTCTGGCTTTGTTCAGGCAACCATTAAGGACAGAGAATGTAGCAGGGTACATGTAAGGCAAAAATTTTAACAGTACATTATCTCTTTGGCTCCAAATAAGATGATTTTATAATAAAATAGACAAGGTCAAATCCAACCAAAATTTTTTTAATAAAATGACAAAGAATTCATATAATCTTGTAAAGTTATAGTAGCTAGGAGAGAGATAAATTAGAATAATACTAGGCCATAAATCAAATCATATACAGTGTATAAATATGGTCTACACATTCATGTTGATTTTCAGCAAAATTATAACACATTTTACAGTATTTCAATTGTTTGTATTTTCAGAGTGTGATAACTAAAATACTGTGCTTATGGTAATGTGTGTAATTTAGAAAAATATTGACAATTAAAAATTAAATTTGACAATTAAAAATTAATATTAGGGGATGGGGAAAAATTAATATTAAAAATTAATATCTACAATTAAAAAATATCTTGACAATTACTTCACACCGTACAGAGAAACTGCCGTGAAATATAACAGACATCTAAATTTAAAAGCAAAACCACATCACTTATTGAAGAAAATAGAAATCAAAATGTGGTGTCATTAGGTTAGATTTGGGAAATATTTTTTAAATCCTGTGTGTATAAACACACACAGATATTCCTAAAAAGAAAAAATGGCTTAACTATTTCATAAAACAATCTGGCAGTATGTTAAAAAGTCAAAACCTGCACGTTCTGTATTTCCATATATCTCAGCAATTGTATGCGTAGGTATTTACAAGAAAAAATGAAAACAAAGTAACATGTCAATACACAAAATTGTTTGGAAATGTTTTAAACCATGTGATAATAATTAAAACTGGAAACAAACTCAGACTAAGTCAACTAATCAACTAATGGCTGACAAAACAATTTGACAAAACTATGCTGCAATAAAAGCACATAGCAAAAAACTTGAACAAATTACTGTGGCTCAGTCTTAGAAGGCATGTTAAGTAAAAAAATCTTAGATAGAAAGACTACACCCTGTATATTATTACATCCGTAGAAATTATTTTCTTGAAAAAGTAAATTTAGAAAGCCATGTATCAGTGTGAACTAGGGCTGGGGGTGGATTCAAGAAAAAATATCAAAGATTGGAGAATTCATTTTTTTTTTCATTTTTTTGGGAGGTCACACCTGACAGCGCTCAGCAGTTATTCTTGTCTCTGTGCTCAGAAATCGTCCCTGGCAGGCACTGGGGATCCTATGGGATGCCGGGATTCGAACCACTGTCCTTCTGGATGTAAGACAAAAGCCCTACCTCCATGCTATCTCTCCGACCCTGAGAATAAATTATTCTATATTTACTTTTGGAGGTTAAACTTTTTATTCTAATACAAGTGCCTAAAATCAAGCTTTGGCTCCCAGCAACCACTCTAAAAAAAGATTTCTCCTTAAAAAAAAAAAAAAAAAAAAAAAAAGCTCATTGCCAGTTACACAAATAAATAAATAAAAATGTGGGTTGCTGCAATGTAAATTTCTCTTTCCAGATAACTAAACACTAAATGTCTACTCCCTTCTCAGCTGTAATCCCCTCTCTTATGTTTTAAATTCAATTGATTGATGAAAAGAGTGAAGCTGGCTAACCTAAGCACCTCACCTCCATCTCAGGAAAGACAGAAGCCTCTAATCTGTCAATTTTCACAACCCTCCAAATCCACTCCCCTTCTTACGGTCATAAGGAATGGGGAAATTACAAGGTTGATCCCCTGGCCTTTGTCTCTATTGTCTCTGAATACTATTACCATATTATCTTTTAATGTTCCACAAATGTGGGTGATGATTCAGTCTATTTCTCTCCCTCTGACTCATTTCACTTAGTATAATACTCTCCATATCCCATAAACAGCAGGGGAGTGCACTTAGGGCAGAGAAAGGACCACTATGACAATGATAGTTAGAAATGATCCTTTTGGACAAGAACTGGGTACTGAAAGGAGATAAGGTGATATGCATGGTATTCCTTCAGTAACAATATTGCAAACCACAGTTAAATGAAGAGAGAGAGCTACAGAGGAGAGAAAGAGAGAGAGAGACAGAGAGAGACAGACAAGAAAATTTTCTGGCCCAGAGGCAGGCAGGAGTGGGAGGGAAATTGGGAACATTGGTGGCTGGAAATGTGCATGGATGAAGAGTGTTGTTCATTGTGTGACAGCAACTCAATCAGGAACAACTTTGTTACTGAACTGTGGAAAATACACACACACACACACACACACACACACACACACACACAGTGTATTGTGACTAACCTTGTAACCATGGTGTTTAAAGTAATTTAAAAAAATCAATTATAAGGTTGCTCCAGCTTCCATATTGGTGAATTTACTGGGGAAAAGTTTAGGCTTAGGAACATGTCCAGGCCTTCCTGCCCAAGAATATCCTAATCTACAGGTTGAGGCATAAAACCTAAACCAGAGCAGTGCCATTACAATTTAAACCTGAACCTAGGAAGAAAACAGAATGGTGACCAGGCCAGTCCAGTGCCTGGAATGGGATTAGGAAATTCCCCCCAGGGTCTCTGGGAGGGCTGTGGCCCACCACAACAAGCAAACATGTTTCACACACAAGATTCATGGCTTAATCTAAATTCTACTTTGCTTAGATAAGGATTAGAAATGCAGATGTGTGCCTTGAATGCTGTGGCTGAAAATGTATAGTGTGCCTACCCCATGCTTGGGGCTCCAAGTCCCTTTGACTTGCAGACCCTGAGAGTAGAGTCTTAATAAATCTAAATGTAGGAGCCGGAGAGATAGCATAGCATTAGGGTGTTTGCCTTGCACGTGACCTATCCAGGACAAACTGACATTCTTGACATCCCATATGATCCCCCGAGCCTGCCAGGGGTGATTTCTGAGTGCACAGCCAGGAGAAACCCCTGAGCGCTACTGGGGGCCCAAAGCATACAAACTAATAGAATGTAGCCTTCTTGTCCTCTTTTCTGCACAGCAACTGGCCACCTAATAAAAACAACTATATACAACTTCGAAAATCATTCACGTTTAAGGTGAGTGGCTTTAACATATGTTAATAATACAGTCCTGCTGTCATACACCTTTAAAATCACTTTCCTCTCAACTTTTCTGAGTTTATTAGCACAAGTACCCTTAATTATGTCAACCCTGACCCTCGAGTGATTTATAATAAACTCTGGCTAATAAAAGTGGCAGGGGAAAGCAGCAGCAGAGAAAGCTTGGCTGACTCAGTAAGATTCAAGGAGGTGCTAGACAATCCCTGGCCTAAATGGACCTTTTCTTGTGACTCTCTGATTTCTTGAGCAAAACTGCAAGCTGAAATCCCACAGACAGACCATTACAAAAGACACTTTTAAAAATGATCAAGAATACATGAAATTAAATTAACTTACATTAATCTTAGAAAATTAACAGATAACTACGAGAGATGATCATAAGATGATTTACAATAAAACACATGATATTTTTTCCTGATCTTGCAAAGAAATAAAATTAAACATAAAAGGCACTAGTCACTCAAATTCTAGTTACTCAAATTCATCTTGAAATTCAGTCACTCACAAAAAGCTTGCTCTGGTTTGCTTGGATTTTCACTGCTTTGACTTTTTATTTTTTTATTTTTATTTATTTATTTATTTATTTATTTTGGTTTTGGGTCACACCCGTTGATCCTCCTACTGGCTATATGCTCAGAAAGCGCTCCTGGCTTGGAGGACCATATGAGACGCCTGGGACAGAGCCCAGGTCAGTCCTGGATCTGCTGCATGCAAGGCAAAAGCCCTACTGCTGCAGTATTGCTCTGGCCCTAGCTTTGACATTTGAAATCTTTTGTCTCAAAAACCACTTGGTCCCAAAACCACCAAGGAGTCTTGGAGACCTTTGAGAGTTTAGCTAACTATTTTATGAAATTGTTATCTGATAGCCATTTTGTTTGACCAAGGCACCAGAAGAAATCTTCAAATGACATTAGTCTGAATATAAGGCAATGCCTCAGATAGAGCCCACAGAGTGACAAGCACATGTAAGTGCCAGATATGACTCGCCAAATTACTCTTGTAACTAAAAAATAAATAAAAATCTCTATCAGGATCTTCTCTTAGAAGAAATATAAGCCCTTAGATATGAACCTAGTGGGGTTTAAACTAGTGATCCCTAAGTACTCTACCACTTCACTCTGAGACCCTAACAAGGGATGTATTATTGATTCAATTTCTCTTTTTCCCTATATCTTGCCTTAACTTCTCCAGAAAGATGGAAAAACCTAAGGAATTGGAGGAACATCCCATCTAATAAGTAGGAAAAATCAGCATCATCAAAATGACCATATCACCTAAACTACTATATAGATTCAATGAAATACTTATTCAGACATCATTTTTAAGGTCTTAGAACAATCAATTATAAAGTTTATGTGGAATCTAGGCTCCACAAAAAAGACCTAGATTAGACAAATCCATATTAAAAACGCAAGAAACTGGGTGGCATCATTTTACCTAACTTGAAGCTTTACTACAAAGCCAAAGTGATCAAAACAGCGTGATACTGGAATGAAGACAGAGTATCAGACCAATAGGTCATATTATAATGTCCAGTGACATACCCCTTTGTATATGGTCAACTAATATTTGACAAAGGAGTCAAGGATATTTTTCACAGCATTATTTATAGTACATAGTGACAATGAATGAGGGGCACTCCCACCTCAGTGCTGTCCTCCCTCCACCCCCGTTTCCAGCATGCATCGCATATCTCCGTCCCCCCCCCCCCGAATACTAGTGCAACTGGTCTCCACTTTATAGCTTGTTGAAGATTGTCTATTCTGTTGTCGTTTGCGATAAAAAGTATAAGAATAAAAAAGAAATAAAAAAAGAAAAAAGAAGGAAGAGAAAAAATTGGCCGCCTACAAGAAACGCATCTGAATAGTCAGAACAAAAACAGACTCAAAATCAAAGGCTGGAGGAAAATCATCCAAGCAAACAATACCCTCAAAAAAACTGTGGTGGCCATATTAATATCTGATGAAGCCGATTTTATACTCAGAAAAGTGGTAAGGGACAAAGATGGACACTATGTACTAATCAAGGGATATGTGCAACAGGAAGAAATCAGACTATTAAACATATATACACCCAGTGAGAGACCAGCGAATTATCTAATACAGCTACTGACAAATCTGAAAGAAGAAATCTATGATAACACAATAGTTATGGGAGACCTTAACACGGTCCTATCAACACTTGATAGGTCAGCCAGACTGAAACCTAACAAAAACATACTAGTCCTGAAAAGAGAAATAGAAGAAAGAGGACTAGTAGATGTATATAGGACACTCCATCCCAAAAAACCTGGATACACATTCTTCTCCAATGTACATGGATCATTCTCCAGGATAGACTACATGCTGACACATAAAACATACCTCCATAAAATCAAGAGGATAGAAATCTTGTAAGCTACTTTGCTGACCACAAGGCTCTGAAATTAGATGTGAACTACAAAGCCACACAGAAGAAAAACATTAACAACTGGAAATTAAACACCCTGCTACTGAACAACCAGTGGGTCCGAGATGAAATCAAAAAGGAAATCAAAACTTTCCTGGAAACAAATGATAATGAAGACACAACCCCCCCAGAATCTATGGGACACAGCAGAAGTGGTTCTGAGAGGAAAATTTATAGCTCTACAAGCATACATCAGGAAGGAAGAAGGGACATACCTGAGTAACTTAATGACGCGGCTCAAAAAATTAGAAAATGATCAACAAAAGGAGCCAAAAATAGGGAGACAGAAGGAAATAACAAAGCTGAAAGCAGAACTCAATGAAGTGGAAAACCGAAAATCAATCTGAAAGATCAACGAAAGCAGAAGTTGGTTCTTTGAAAAAATAAACAAGATTGATAGGCCACTGGCAAAACTCACAAAGAAAGAGAGAGAGAGAAATCTGATAACCCATATTAGAAATGAAAAGGGGGAGATCACAACAGATACTTCAGAGATTCAAAGGGTAATCAGAAACTATTTTGAGAAACTTTATGCTACTAAACATGAGAACCTAGAAGAAATGGAAAAATTCTTGGACCCATATAACCTTCCACATTTAAATAAGGAAGAGGTAGAATATCTAAACACCCCCATCAACACTGAGGAAATTGAAATTGTGATCAAATATCTGCCCAAAAAGAAAAACCCAGGCCCAGATGGATTTCCTAATGAATTTTTTCAAATCTTTCAAGAGGAGCTACTACTAATCCTAGCCAGGCACTTACATGAAATTGAAAAAACGACAACACTTCCAAACAACTTTTATGAAGCCAACATCACTTTGATACTAAAACAGGACAGAGATGCTGCCAATAAAGAAAATTACAGACCAATATCCCTGATGAATGCTGATGCAAAGATCTTCAACAAAATCCTAGCAAATAGGATCCAATGCGTCATCAAGAAGATAATACACTACGGTCAAGTAGGTATTTGTATTCCAGGAATGTAAGGATGGTTTAATATCCGTAAATCTATTAAAATCATACATCAACAAGCAGAAAAATAAAAATCACATGATCATATCAATAGACGCAGAGAAAGCGGTTGATAAGGTCTAACACGCATTCTTGATCAAAACTCTCAGCAAGATGGGAATGGAAGGAACCTTTCTCAATCTAGTTGAAGCCATTTACCACAAGCCAATGGCAAATATTATCCTTAAGGAGAAAAACTAAAAGCCTTTCCTCTAAATTCTGGTACAAGACAAGGCTGTCCTGTCTCACCACTCCTCTTCAACATAGTACTGGAAGTTCTTGCTGTAGTGATCAGGCAAGAAAAGGTTATCAAGGGAATCCAGCTAGGAAAGGAAGAAGTTAAGCTCTCATTGTTTGCAGACGACATGATACTCTACCTAGAAAACCCTAAAGACTCTACCAAAAAACTTCTAGAAACAATAGACTCATATAGCAAGGTGGCAAGTTACAAAATTAACACAGAGAATCAATGGTGTTTTTATACACCAATAATGATAGGAAAGAGAAGGAGGTCAAGAAGGCAATCCCTTTCACAATAGCACCACACAAAATCAAATATCTTGGAATCAACTTGACCAATGA
>PVKC010018370.1:0-19678 GCA_004027635.1 Crocidura indochinensis
TTTTTTTGTGGTTTTTGGGTCACACCCGGCAGTGCTCAGGGGTTGCTCCTGGCTCCATGTTCAGAAATTGCTCCTGGGAGGTACAGGGGACCATATGGGGCACCGGGATTCGAACTGATGACCTTTTGCATGAAAGGCAAACGCGTTACCTCCATGCTATCTCCCGGGCCCCCTCTTTCTGTCTTTTATTTATATTTTTGTTTTTGGGCCACAAAAACAAAATACCAGGATACCAGGATTCAAACCACCATCCTTCTGCATGCAAGATAAACGCCCTACCTCCATGCTATCTCTCCGGCCCCTCAGCTCTTATTCTTAGCTCTGCTTAGGAATCACTCCAGATGGGGCTCTGAGAACTATATGAGATGTTGCAATTCACTTACTTTTGCTTGGTCTTTTTTTAGTTTGTTTTTGGGCCACACCAGTCTATGCACAACTTCACCTGCCTCTATGCTCAGGGTTCATGGGGACCACATGAGGTGCCAGGGATTGAACCCAGGATGGCTGAATGAAAGGCAGACTCCTTGCCACTGTTCTATCTCTCCATCCCCTTGAAGTTCCCCCCACACCATCTCTGGTGGTGCTTGGGGGCTACTCTGTGCTCAGTGTTTAAGAGTCACTCCTGGCAGTTCTCAGGGACCACATGGTACCAGGGATTGAACCCAGAGCCTCACACATACAAAGGAAAATGCTCTGGTGCTGAGTCATCTTCTAAGCCCTTTTGGTCTGTTACAAGTGCTTGTTTTATTAAAAAAATATTTTTTTGTTTGTTTGGAGCCACACCCAGTGGCACTCAGGGGTATCTCCTGGCTCTGTGCTCAAAAATCACTCTTGGCAGGCCCGGGGCCATATAGGATACTGGGGATCAAACCCTGGTTCATACTGGGTCGGCAACATGCAAGGCAAATGCCCTACCATTGTGCTATTGCTCCGTAGCCCCTTGTTACAAATGATTGTTAACAATCAGTGGTGACTGCTTTTCCTCCTGTCTCCCTGCCAGCCTCCTCACTCTCTGTGCTTTGATCTAGAAAAGCAGAAAAAACATGAAAGAAGGTTTCATCCAGTCCCCAGCAACTCCTCACAAATGCAGCCACGGTAGCAGTGGGCAGTGGGGTCTTATGGCTGCATGTAAGATGACACCCAGCTGTTAACTCAAAACAAAGGCATTCCCACATCTTTCTATTTTTCTGTAATTCTAAATCTCTCTTTTGATATGTAAAAGCCAACCTTGGTTACTCAGCTTTTCCCATCCTGGTATTGGAAAAGAGTTTAATAAAGAAAGAGGATGGGGCTGGAGAGATAGCATGGAGGTAGGGCATTTGCCTTGCATGCAGAAGGATGGTGATTAGAATCCCGGCATTCCATATGGTCCCCCAAGCCTGCCAGGAGCGATTTCTGAGCTTAGAGCCAGGAGTAACCCCTCAGTGCTGCTGAATGTGACCCAAAACCCAAAAAATAAATAAAGAAAGAGGAGTCCTGTTTTTTGGCTCTGGCAGACACCACAAGAAGCCACTGACTTCATTACTCTCTCCTGACTGGCTTGGTTTATTATTTCTTCACCGCTACCCTGCTTCTTCAGACTCCTCCCATGGGATTTAGAAACATGGTGCCTGAAGTGATCTCATACCAGTGGGTTTTATTCTACAGCCTCAATTCCACAGGACAGGGTATGACCTCCCAGGACATGCCAGAGGGCTGTCATTTAGAGGGGCATTTCTGTGGGAAGCCTGTCCCACTGTGTGGCTGGTCTGTGCAGAATCATAGGCAGCCTCATTTTTCAGATGAGAAGAAAGGTCATGAACACAGGGCCAGGAACCAGATTCTCCCAAACTGGGGCTTTTATTCTTCATTTTAGTGCTTACTGAAGACAAAACAAATACACAAAGGATTCAAGTTGAGGCCCTGGGAGAAGACAAAGGTCTTTCCATTGGTTATTTTTGTTTCTTGTTTTCGTTTTTTGGGTCACATCCAGTGATGCTCAGGGGTTACTCCTGGCTATGCTCTTAGAAATCACTCCTGGCTTGGAGGACCATATAGGATGCTGGGGGAATCAAACTACAATCCGTCCTAGGCTAGTGCTCGTAAGGCCTTACCTCTAGTGCCACCACTCTGGTTCCTGCATTGGTTAATTTTAAAAATCTACTTATCTTTTGGGGACCACAGTCAGAAGTGCCCAGGGGCTAGTCATAGCTCTGCGCTCAGAAGTGATCCCAGAAAAGATCAGGAGAAAATGTGTGGGTTTTTTTTTGGGGGGGGTTCTTTTTTTGTTTGTTTTTTTGGGCCACACCCATTTGATGTTCAGGGGTTACTCCTGGCTAAGTGCTCAGAAATTGCCCCTAGCTTGGGGGGACCATATGGGATGCCGGGGGAGAAAATGTGTGGTGCTGCGGAATCTAACCAGATCGGCTGTAAGGCAGGTGCTGTAACCCTTGCGCTCTATCTCTGGCCCCCATTTAGCCACTTAGTGGATTGATTTTCCTGTTCCTTTCCCTTTGTTGCTGCATTTTTTGGGCTCACACTTAAAATGCTCCCTGTGGGTCCCATACTTGGTTGCTGTGTGCTAGAGTTCTCACACTTTGCTTTGGTGCTGGGAATCCCAAAGTGTGGAGTCCCTGGGATGGTACTTGACACTTAAGCAGTGCCAGTCATTGAGCTGGCAGTTTCATACCTGCCATAGGGGGTGCCCCCCTATTTTTGGAGCCTCCTGTGCTGAGAGATGAGATAACTCGGCATCTTCAATGACACCAGTCCAGGTTTAGCAGGGGCTCTGAGACCAGGGTGGCACAAAGGACCAAGAACAAATGCCCAGCAGTCAGGTAACCCCTGGGTAGAGGAGCTAGAAGGTATGAGTGCATGGTGGCAATGCAGAATGCTGTGGGGGAAAGGACTGAAGTCAGGGTGGGGGGATGCAGATGGGAACAGGTGGGTCTGGAGTCCTGTCCCTTCACTGTGCCCTTGTTTTCTTTGTTTCAGATGTTTTTAAGCCAGCAAACATTTATTGAACACCTATTACATACAAGGTATGTTCTGTGGGCTAGAGGACTGGGGCAGCGAGGAAGAGATGTGAATAAATCTTTGAGGATAAGCTCAGCATGGCAAAGTGTTTGCCAAGGGCAGCATGAACTGCCCAGAGGAGGAGAGCATGGAGATCTCTGCATTCACATGGGGTGTTGGGGAGAGTGTCCCAGTGAGGGGATGGGGGCAGTTGGCAATGAGGATCTTGGTGAACTGTGGATCATTTGCCAGGAAGATCAGGGGTAGGGGTCAGTGTGGGTGCTAGGGGGCAGCGTCCTGAAACATGCACCCATTTGCCAGCATGTGCCCCACTTCTGGTCTTCCCACAAGAACTCAAAGTAGTCCTGTCTCGCCAAGGGTGGCGCCGCCTGCCTCGCCTGCCCCTCCACCTCAGGCCCAGATAATGGGGTAGCCACTTCCTCTCTAATGACAGGCCACCAAGCCGGTACTGACCACAGGATGCGGGTAGGGTGGAGGCGTGCTGCCCTCTGGTGGTCTGGGCTGGCGCCCGAGTATCCAGAGTGCATCAGCCCTATTGCTTCAGAGCCCCAAGCTCCTTCCAGGGATGGAGGCATCTAGAGAGAGGTTTTGCTCTCAGCCAGGTGTTGGAAGTTGCAGATTGCCCTGCTGAATCCTGAGGAAATGGATGAGGGACCCCAGTTTTTAAGGGATTCCATGCAAAGGGGCAGAGGCTATACCAATACCCCCATTCCGAGTACTCTTACTTCCTATACCCTCAACCTGGCAAAAGGGGCCATTCAGCACTTGCATTTGGGCCCCTGGATAGAGATTACTAATCTTCATAGAATCAGCATGTGTTCTCATCATGCTAGCCTCGCCTGCTATTGTTACCAGATGAGATGCATCTTTTTGGGTTTAACTTTGATGACAGCAGGCACAGAGCCCTTTGATTCACAGGCAGCCATGCCGAGAAACCCAAAATTCTCTGACTTTGGCTAACCAGAGTGGACACCTGGGGCCTGCCCTGCACCATTGGCCCCATGGCCCTTCTTAGTCAATGGGGCCCTAGGTTTTCCCTGCAGAATAATGAGAAAAAAGCTTATTTTTTGGGAGGACACACCTGGCAATGCTCAGGGGTTACTCCTGACTCTGCACTAAGGAATCATTGGGGAACCATATGGATGCTGGGGATCAAAACCAGGTCTGTTGTGTGCAAAACAAGTGCCTGACCTATTGTACTATTGCTCCAGCCAGTCAAAGACTTCTGGTACCAGACTGTACCTTATCCCCAGCTGGAAACTGGTGGCAGACTCTGGGTTCTAGCCTGGTTCTCCCCAGGCTAATGCTCACTCTGCCCTCTCTCCCCCTGGAGATGAACATCTGCAACAAACCCTCCAACAAGACCGCCCCCGAGAAGACTGTGTGGACAGCGGCTGCGGCGAAGGCCAGCAGATCCTCTTCAGAGGTGCTGGGCCAGCCATCGCGCCAGAATGGGTGGAGTTGGCCCCCACACCCCCTGCAGATTCTGGCCTGGCTGGTGTTGATCTTCTTCGCTGTGGTGGGCTTTGGGGTCCTCCTGCCCCTCCTGCCTGGCCCCTGGTTGTCTATTGGCTACGCTGTATCCTTGGAAAGTGTGGGGTAGTGTATGAAAGAGAGTGGTAGCAGTTTGATGGCTGGGCAGAGGCTCCCCTCTGGCTTCAATCCAGTCCCACTACCTGCCCAGGACACTGATAGTCTCACAGCCACTGGGTGCTCAGCCCCTGAGGGCCTACAGGATCCCTGGCAGGCAAGAGAGCTGTAAGGCACTGGTGGAGCTAATCATGTCCAGAGCTGGACAAGGGATCAATTAGAGAGTAATTATTCCATTTGTGGAAGAATTTTTCACTTTTCAAAGAGTCATGGTAGAATTCTTTTACATAGTAATTTCCCCAGTACATTTCAAATGTGGTTTTACTTATGGACGGATTTAATGCTGTGACTGGAACTTTGGGGGTTTCACTGGTCAGACCCTTGTAGAGGGTGCTTCCACGGACACGAGGTAAGACTGAGATGCATTGGAGTCTCCTAGGAATGGGACAAACAGACAGAGGAGCCTTCTATGCTGTGTGCTGGTTGCCCCGTCCTGCTCCCAGCCCAGAGGAGCAGAAGATCTGACTGCAAGGCTGGGGGTTGAGAAGCTCTTACCAGAGTGACTGCAGATATTCTTGGTCTCCAGGAAGGAGGCCTAGGAGGTGCTAAGGGCAGCAAGAGGGACTTGAAAGCCCAGCATCAGTCCGGTCCGAGTAAACTGGATCCTGGCTCCACAATTTTTGGGCATATCAGGCTTAGCAGCTTCTGCCAGCATCCCTGTTTCCCTTAGACCTCTTTCTGTGTTCCTTTCTCTTCATCCACCCTCCTCCTCTCCCCCTCATCTTCCAACTCTTCTCTCTTTTCTTTTTTCCCTTCCTTCCTCCCTTGTCATCTGATGGGTCTCTCCCACTTCCCAGGGGTCTAAGCATTTGAAGATGTGTGTGGTATGTGTGAATCCTAGAATGCTGGAGCCTGGATTGTGAGTTTGCTGTCCTGGGCTGAAAGACTGTCACCTTGTGAAAGCAGCACTGTCACTGGGGACTCAGTTCTTAGTGTGGTTGAGTATCAGGTTTCATGAGCTCGGAAGTGGCAGCCCTCCCTCAGCACCTGGGGTTTCTGCCATCCAGGGACTTGGGAAAGTTCAGGCTTTGGAGCAAGTAGAACCCAAGCAAGGAACAATGTGCAAGAATGAGTAGTTCCTACTGAGTGCCCCTGTTCACCTCTCTAATGAAGAAGTTGGGGCTTAGAGACACTCAGGCCACATAGCAGGCAGTTCAGTGTGTCTAGAGAAGGGTTTGGCCTCATGCACAGTCATTGCTCTGGGTTCACCTATCTGCCCTATCTGGTCATCCCCTTTCTCGGCTGCACCTTCTTTCCTTTCAGCAAAGATGCTTTCAGGGCTCCTGTAGACTGAGCCGGGTATACAAAATATACAGCTGGGATTGGAACTGGCCTGAGCCAGAGAGTGGCAGACAGGGAAGATAGTCCTTAGCTCTGAGGGCTCAGCTTGAAGATGGCCAGTGTTACATGGGTGGGCGTTCACAGATTGTGGGGGCAGGAGAAGGCCTGGAAACCATTGTCTCCACTAGCCATCTCCCCCACCAGCAGCTCCACCCCTTTCATTTTTACACAGCGTGGCTGGTGGCCTCTCTTAAATGGCTTTGCCCTGCCTGCCTTGCCTGCGCTAACCTAGGACGGACCACGGTTTGATCCCCCGGTTCCCCATATGGTCCCCCGTGCCTGCCAGGAGCGACTTCTGAGCGAATAGCCAGGAATAACCCCTGAGCGTCACCGGGTGTGGCCCCCTCCCCCCAAAAAATGGCTTTGCCCTCTTTCAGCGTCCTTGCCATCAGGCTCTCTCACCCAGATGCCATTCCAGACAGGTTGCACCACACACACTACTCTCTCCAGCCTGTCTGAATCTGTGCAGCTCAAGTGCCCTCAGAAGCACAGATTGACAGTCCCACCCAGTGGAACTGCTTCAAATGGCTCTAAGCTAATGGCTTCCTCCTACTCAGGAATGAGGCTGCAGGTCCTTATATGGCCTGGAGGCTCTCCACCTTTGGGACTCAGCCTGTCTCCCCAGCTGCCTTTATTATTTCCTCTATTGTTCTCTGTTGCCACAACACAGCTCTGGCCTGGAAGCCCCTGCTTCCCTCCACCTCAGCGCCCAGTAAGTCAGGACCAGCAGCTCTGAGCTCCACTGGCCTAGACTTTCTGTTTTTAATTGCAGACTAAGTAACCAACAGAGTGGATATAGATCTGAAGTGTTCCATCTGCAGATACATATATACGTATACATATATGTATATGTATATATGTATATATACATATATATATATATATATATATATATATATATATATATATATAAAGAACAATTTATTTCCTTGTCAACTTGTTTTTTGTGTGTGTGGTTTTTGGGTCACACCCGGCAGTGCTCAGGGGTTACTCCTGGCTCCATGCTCAGAAATTGCTCCTGGCAGGCCAGGGGACCATATGGGACACCGGGATTCGAATCAATGACCTGCATGAAAGGCAAACGCCTTACCTCCATGCTATCTCTCTGGCCCCTTTGTCAACATTTTCAAAACAAGAGGCCTCATGTGAAAATCTAGATTTCAGGGCTTCAAGCACTTGCCTTGTCTGGGTTTAATCCCTGCCCAGTATATGGCTCCTTGAGCACCACCAGGAGTGATCCCTGGGCACAGAACCTGTAGACACTGCTGAATGATCTGATCCCCTAAACAAAAACAAAGAAAAAAAAAAGAGCTGCAGATTAAACTTGACTTTTGAGAGTCCTCTAAGCAAGGACCACCTTTAGATTTCAGCATGCAAAGGTCACAATGGAACCAAGTGAAGGACAGACTCATTTGACCCAGGCAGGAAGCTAAGGAGCGGTCATGAACTGGATAGGATGTGCTTGCCTGAGCCATAGCCTCAGGGCTAGAGGTGATGTGATAGGTCATAAAACTTTCTTAGCCCATTAGGACACAGCCAGGTTCCTGAGACAGGAGGAGGATTTTGTGGTGCAGGAGGCAAACAGAGAAGAAAAGGAGGACAGTGGATGGCTGAAGAATGACTGATAGAGAGATGATGTCATCCTGTTCAGGAGAGATGGAGGATATGGGTAGTTGGATGAATGGGTAGAAGATGAATGGCTGCCTGGGTAGATTCAGTGAATTTTCACAGACTCAGAGTTGGCAGCGAAGTTTTCAGTGTAGGCGTCATCTGCATTTGGTTCTGTCTGTGCACAGTTAGTCCTGGAAACACTATATCAACCAGGTTGCAACTGGCTGGGCTCTGAATGTATCACACTGTAGAGGCTCAGTGACTTCAAGTGCTGTCCTCCAGGATGAGGAGACTGTGGGTGTTTGGTTATTTTTGTTTGTTTTTTAGTTTTTGGCTACATCTGGTGATGCTCAGGGGTTACTCCTGGCTCTGCATGCAGGTATTATCTGAGGACCATATGGGATATCAAGGATCGAACCTGAGTTGGCTGCATGCAAGGTGCTCTGGCCACTCATTTCTGGAGTGATTCTCCACTTTGCCCTCCCTTGTGGAGCTAACTTTCTGTAAAAGCAAAGGAACTGCTTCCCTTGGACTTGAGGTTCCTTGTTTGTAGAGGATAAGCTTTTTGATTATTAAATTAGAGCAGATTCTGAGGGCAGAGAAGTCATACCTGAGCTGGGCCTGCAGCCAAGAAGTTGGGGCTCTGTGGAACACAGGGGGATGCTGCAGAACCGTGACATATGGAGGCTGTTGGGGACCTGAGCGCTGATTGGGGCCCAGGCCAAGTCTCTACATGGCCTGGATATGAAGGGCCCATCTCTAGTCCAGGAGGCACGGGTGGGACTCCCATCTGACTGGTAGTGAGTCTTTAACCTGCTGGGCCAGCTTCTAGGTGCCATCTTTCTCTGCCACCTTGTGGTGCATCTGGCTGCTATCACCATAGATCCAGCAGATGCCAATGTGCGGTGCAAGAGCTACGCAGGGCCCTTGCCTGTCTTCAACCGCAGCCAGCATGCACATGTCATCGAGAACCTGCACTGCAACTTATGTGATGTAAATGTGTGAGTGAGATGGACCATGCCTTTTGGGGGGGGTGCATGCACCCACTTAGCAAGGGATATGCCTAGGGCCTGACAGTGGCCCAATGCCCAAGACATTCATGTATGCTAGCCAGTATCCTAAGGGAGTGGCAGAAAGTTGGGTGATGGGGGAGGGAGCGTGGAGCAATAGCACAGTGGGTAGGGCTTGCATGTGGCTAACCTGGGTTCGATCCCTGGCATCCCATATGGTCTCCTGAGCCTGCCAGGAGTGATTTATGAGCTCAGAGCCAGGAGTAACCTCTGTGTGCTGCCAGGTATAGCCCAGAAACCAAAAAAGATAGAAAGAAAGAAGAAAGTTGGGTGAGGGGGTGAGAAACAGTGATTAGAAGAAGATGAGGAGCGGCATTTCTAGACATTGAAGTGGGGAATCCTGGTGTCTGTACCCATTAGTAACCCTGAATCAATCTACCACTTCTCTGGTGCAGCGGGCTAGGGGAGTTGGCCTTTGATTCCTTATCCAATGCTGAGCCCTCAGTTGCAACCTTGCTACACGCTGGGCTGCATCTTTCAGGTGCCGGAAGGAAGAGTGCAGGTCCAGGAAGGCCAAGTTCGGCCTGAGCCATCATGGGCAGCAGCAAACTCACGCATGGTTTTGAGCAGCCAGTTTACTTCCTTTCCCTGAGAGGTCCCTTGCTTGGCCCCAACTCTGGTGCTAGTGGGTAAGAGGTCAGAACACACAAAGTCTTCATGCCCTGGACTGACCCTATACTTCTGTCTCCCAGACAAGGGCAGCTCTTGACTTCTCTTAAGAAAGACAAGTCACCTGTTCAAGTGGAACATAAAGATTCCACCAGACAGTGGAAACCAGGGTATGAGTGAGGACCCTGAGGACTTTGAACCCACACTGTCTGCAACTGTTTCCCTTTCTAGAAGTCTCCAGTTCTGACAGAGGAGGTCAGGCCCCAAAGGGCACACTCCCCAGGGAGCTTCCCTGGATACTCTCTCCCCTGGGTTAGGAGTCTCACTTAACCTTCCTAATGTGGCCTCCCCTTGTATCAGGGGGTCCTGCCCCCTCTCCATGCCAGCACACTCCTATCCTTTGTCTCCCCTTGGATTAGCCCAGACCTAATGAACAGAGGTTTTCTGGAAGAACACTCTCATAAATGAGCAGGTAACCAGGTGCTCCCAAAATGCTATCAGGTAGATCCAAGTGGACCCTGGTTCTTACAGTTCTGCTCCCTGGCTCTTCTGGGTCGGTGCAGGGGTCTTGACTTGGAAAGGAGCCCTAGTTGTCACATTAGGCCACTATTTCCCACGGGCGCAGAGTGGGCCAGTAACGCCCTCTCTACGGGGACTCTGTCTTTGGGGAATCCTCCCTGCATCCCCCGCCCCGTAGTGCCGCCAGAGGGCGCCTGTGCTCCCCACTGCCAGGCGCACTGTGGGCCGGGGCGCTGCTGGAGGGGTTAAGGGACGTCTGAGCTGGATCAAGCTGTGCCCTGTTCCCAATGCAGGAGCGAGCGCTCCAAGCACTGCAGTGCTTGCAATAAATGTGTTTGCGGCTTTGACCATCACTGCAAGTGGCTAAATAACTGCGTGGGCGAGAGGAACTACCGGTGAGAGCACGGGCGATGGCACAGGGTAGGACGGGTGTCTTCCGGATGCGTGTGAGCCTGAGACTGTGAGCCAGCAGATGACACGGGGTTGGGTCGGGAGTGTTGGAGTCCCGTTCTCTGGTCTGAGGGGCTGTGCGGGAAGGCTCCTGTGGCCAAGGGCAGGTGTGGGCCGGTTTGGTTGGAGGGGCTGTCAACCTTCACATTTGCCCTCATTTTTGGTTGCTGAGTTGTGGTCACTGAGGAGTGGGACCAGAGGCTTCCCCATCCCAACCGGGGGCCCTTCTGAGCTCTGGGCCCTTACAGCCAGCTGGGCACTGAGTCCTGACAGCTTCCCACGGCTGGGCCCAGGCTCTTTCTGCACAGTGTGGTGACCGCTTTACTGGGTGTCCTGCTCCTTGTGGTGGTAGCCAGTTATGTCTTTGTGGAGTTTTTTGTCAACCCTATGAAACTGCGTACCGACAGCCACTTTCAAGGTCAGTCTTCTGTCCCTATCCCCTGCCCCCTGCCCGGCCCATTCTCATCCCTGCTCATAACCCATCTGTGCCTTACAGACCTGAAGAATGACACTGATAGGTGGTTCATATTTCTACCTGTTGCCCCCGTGGAGACCCGAGCTCCTACCATCCTAGTCCTGGCCATGCTTCTTATCCTGCTGGGCCTGCTCTCCATCGGCCTGCTTGGCCACCTGCTCTGCTTCCACGTTTATCTCAGTGAGTCCCCCAGCTCTGCCTTCCCAGTTGGTCTGAAGCTCCCTGAAGCCTTGTCCTGCCCTACTGGTTAGCTGGTGGTGGGTCTTGCTTCCGGGCTTAGTGCTCCCACAAGTTCCCTCACTTCCCTCTGAACTCAATGGGCACTGTTCTGATCCTCTCCTCACTCATGCCCCCCAGTGTGGCACAAGCTCTCCACCTATGAGTACATCGTGCGTCATCGCTCACCGCAGGAGGCAAAGCCCCCTGACTTGCAGGAGCTCAAGACCTGTCCCTCAGCAAGTCAGCCTAATCAGGTAGAGAAGTGATGGAAGTTGGGGCCTGCTCTGGTGGGAGTGGGGCGTGGGGTGGGTAGGAGAGCTGGAATACAGGTAAGCCAGCCACAGCATCTTGTCCTGAGCTGTTGCCAACTTGCTCTAGTGTGGGGGTAGCCCAAGGGAGCCCTGTGTCCTTCCCACTTCCTATTGCCTCCATGCTTGCCTCCAGCGTGTGCTGGAATGAACCTTTCATGAGAGCTTGGAAGTGAGCAGGTTGGGGCTGCAGGAGCAGAGACTGAGTCACAGGTGGGAGTTCTTGATTCTCTGCTTCTGACCCAGAGCCCTTATCCCCAGTACCTGGCTTCTTCCAACCAACCGTGAGCAGGGAGCATTGCCACACCTGGGTTGCCTAAGTGCTGACTGAGACCTTGAAAGGCACCAGAGAAGCTGGGTCTGGGAAGAGTTAAGGTCTTGCACTCAGAAGCAGGAATCTATCAGCCCAAGGTTGGGCCGGGCCAGCCCAGCTGTTGGCCAGCCTATCCTCATTCCCACGCCCTGTTGCTTCCTGAGGTCAGCAGCTAGGGGTGGGGGAGCCCAGTCCCCAGAGCCTCCTGGGACTGGGAAGGCAGGGGGCCCAGGCAGGCCTTGCTGGAAAGGCTGGGCCCTGGATTCCCAAGTCCTCATGGCAACTAGATACAAACACAAGCTGGTGGGTGGTGGAAAGAGGGCTGGGGACCCCGTCTCTCAGGTCTTTATTGCTAGGGGTGCACCAGGCCAACGGGTATACTGCTGTGAATGGGGATCCCTGCCACGCCATTGAGGACTCTGCCCTCACCCCTGGTGGCGCTGTCCCCACTCATTCCCTGTGTGGCCAGTGCTAGGCCAACCTCAAGCTGCAGCCAGTGAGCACAGAGGCAGGGCTGGCCTTGGACTCCTGAACCTGGGCCCTGCCTCAGCATGGTGTCTGATGTGCCAGCAGCAAGGGCATTTGATACCACCTGCAAAAAAACTTGAGGGTGGGCTAGAGAGAAAGAACGACTGATAAGGCACTTGCCTTGCAGATAGCCAACGGGAGTTTGATCCTCCAAGCCCCACCAGGAATGACCCCCTGAGCATTCAATAATCAGCTCCGAGCACCACCAGATGTGGTCCCCAGCCCCCACCCCCAAAAAAACCACTTGAAAAGAGAGGCCTGGGGGGGGGGGCGGGCAGGATGGGGCTTTTCACTGCCAGGAAGGGGAAGCTGAGGTGACTGAGGAGAGGAGAGGAGCCAGGGAGAGCTGGGTGAGGGGTGAGGGTTGGAGTGGGGTGCCTCAGACTTCTATCGCAGACTGATGGTTCAGCCCATCCTCAGATATTCCTGGCACCCTTCCTGGAGCCCATCAGGCAGGATTTGCCCCACTCCACAGACCCCAAAGAAGTGTTGAGTCCACAGAGGGACAGGGATATGTGGAAGAATTTTCAGGAAGGCGGCCTGTGGCTGACCTTCGACCCCATTCCTCTTAGGAGTCTGCTAGGCTGGCATCCTCACCACCACCCCCTGCACCCAGAGGGGCCAGCATGGGTAGAGGTGGGCATGGGGCTTGCCCGAGTCTTCAGTGTCTAGTCACACCGGCCCTGCGGCTGGGCTTAGTCCCCCAGATATGCCAGGGCCCCGCCGGCAGCCCCACCCCCACCCAGAGCAGGAATGCGGGAGGGGCCCCAATTCGGAGCCGTTGCCCCCAAACAGAGGCTTGTTTTAGAGACGGCGGCGTTGCTGTTCCAGTGTCATCTCTGCATTAGTCAGGACGCCTGGGTCTCCATGGAAACAGCTGCCGGGCCGGCGACAGCTGTCCGGGTGCCTCCCCTCCCCCCGGCGGGGGCGTGGCCTCGCCGGGACAGCCCCGCCCCCGCCCTGCACCCCCATTCCCGCCCAGCCCGGCTGGCGCGTCCCAGCGCTTTGTTCCCGCACCTACAGTCCAGGGCGGTGGCGGCGGTGCTGGGCGCATCCTTCGGACTGGGATGCAGGCCTCCGACCTTTGCGCGACCTCCCGCTGTCCGGGGTTTGGGTCTGCAACCAACTCACTATGTTCTCCCCTCCACCTGGGCCGGGCTGGGGTGGTGTCACACCTTTCCTCCCATCTTTCTTCCCCCGTGCACGCAGAGACCCAAGTTGTGCGAGAGACTGAAGTGCGGGTTTTCTATGGGCGAAGGCGATGCAGCGTGCACTGAGAAGCGGGTGCGTGCCTGCTGTGACCAGCCAGAGGCTGGAATCCCAGAAGGGGCGGAGAGGGCCGGGGAGGCTGTCTCCTGGCCTGGGCAGGTGTGTGACCTCGGGACGGGTGGACGGGGACAGGTGGGGTGCAGGGGTTCGCTGTAGTGAGTTGAGAGACGCTTTCCCCAGCAGAGGCTGAGCTGGAAGAACATCCTGAGAGGAGGTTCTGTGGCCAGGACTGGGTGGCCCCACACCGAGCCCTCCTGCCCCCCTGCCCTCCACCTTCCCCAGGAGACGGACTTCGTGCGGACCTCTGGCCAGGTGCGCCCCGAGTCACCTGGCCATGCCAGGCTGGCCACCCTGAATGCCAAGTGAGTGTCACCTGGCTCATTCCTAGCATGGCAGATCGCCTGCGGCAGGGTCGGGGAGGGGCTCCTGAGTACCTCTGGAAGGGCGATGGCAGCTGGTTCCAGGGAACAGTATTAGCCCTTCCTGCCTGCTTTCTCCGCAGCTCCTCAGGCTTCTTAGCTACCAGTGGCCAAGTAGAGCCTCTGCCACCCTCCTCCCGAGACATGCTGGCTCTGCCCTCCAGGATCAGACCCCAGGTAGAGGGGACTTCCGTGGACGCCCGGCACAGCTGGAAGGGACGGGAAAGGAAGCCGCTCTCCCACCCCACTCACACTTTGGGCCACGAGGTGTGGGCAGGGGACACCCAGTGCTCCTCCCTGTTTCTGCAGGAAAAGAGGAAAAGACGTGTGTGTAAGGTGCCAAACTCAGTGGCTCCCGGACAGACGGGTGAGCCCCTCCTGTCTCCTGTCCTCTTGTCGGGCCTTGCGGGTCTGCGCCGCGCAGGAAGGGCGGGCCCGAGGCAGCTCTCCTCACCTTCCCTTCCACCCCTTAGGGTTCCTGGCCCCCGGCGACAGCCGCTCCAGCTCCCCTTCCGATTCCGAGGACACCAGCTCGGAGCTAGAGCTAGCGGCCGGACCTGCCCGCGCCTACCACGCGGCGTCGGCCGAGTCAATGGACGAGATCCCAGTGGCCCAAACGCGCCTGGGCAGCGCCGCTCTGGCGGCCCCCGGGGCCAAGGGCCGGGAGCCGGGGCTGGCGCTGCAGGCACGTGCGCCTGCCGTGTTTGTGAGCCTGAGCAGCGGCGAGACGGGAACACCCGGCGGCGAGGCCCGTCTGCCCTAGCCGTGCCCATGCCCATGCCCATGCCCATGCCAGAGGCACAGGGCCGAAGAGGAGCGGCGGGCCCGACTCTCTCCCGCCACGACGAGTGCACTTTAGGGGCGCCTGAGGCCGGCTGGATCGGCCTCCCACCCACCCCCCACGACTCAGCAATACCCGCCCCAACGACTAATGCGCCAATAAACTTTTTTATGCTTTTGCGAACACCGTGCATTTATTAATTAATTTATTTAATTTTGGGGGGAGGTCACACCCGGCCGCTGACTCTGTGCTCAGAAATCGTCCCTGGAAGGCACGGGGGACCCTATAGGATGCCCGGATTCGAACCACCATTGGTTCTGGGCTGGCTGCTTGCAAGGCAAACGCCCTACTGCTGCGCTCTCTCTCTGGTCCACATTTATTTATTTATTAATATTTTGGTTTTTGGGTCACACCCGGCAGCGCTCAGGGGTTACTCCTGGCTCTACGCTCAGAAATCGCTCCTAGCAGGCTCGGGGGACCATATGGGATGCTGGGATTCTAACCACCGACCTTCTGGATGCAAGGCAAACGCCTTACCTCCATGCTATCTCTTCGGCCCCCTATTATTATTTTTAACGGCGAGACTGGCGGGTCCCCGTGGACAGTGTGCACAGGGCCTAGGACTGGAAGAGGGCGCTGAACAGTGAGCAGGACTGACAGGGGAAGGAACTCCAGGACACTCGCCTTGCACGGGCTAGGAAAGATCTGACCCGAGGTGATCTTTCTTGACAATGGGGATTTCGCTCGGACACTGGACAGGAAACCGGGCTTTGGGCTCCTGAGTAGATAGCAGGAGCAGAGACGGGGTGCCAGCAAAGGGAAAAGGGCATAAAAGAGATCGTGGACTCAGAGAATTTCGAGGATCATAGGATCGTGTGGGTGCGCGGGATGCTGGGGCTGGACACCCGTCATTCGCTCTTTGTGCTCCCTGCTCGATGCTGGGCTCGCTTCTACCCCTGGAGAAAAAACGGGGGTCAGGGACTGTCCCCACCGCGCCCCGCCCCAGCTCCCTAAGGCCTTGGCTTGCCGGTTCCCGGAGGTGGGAACCTGCTTCGAACTTGGGGCGAGCCCAATAGCGGCCGTTCCCCGTCCGAGGGCCGGTCACCCACGCGCGCGGGTCGGGGCTCCGCTGGTGAGCGCGCTGGGCGCTGGCAGCGTCCCCGCCCCGCGGAGCCCGAGCGCGGGGAGGGCGGTGTCCGGGAGGCGGAGCCAGCGTGACCTTGGTCACTCTCTCGCCGAGACAGCCCCGGGGGTGGGACTCCGTCGCTATGGAGACCGAGAAACAGGGGATAATACGACGGAGCCGCCCGGGCTGCAGTCCCGCCCCGGAGCCGGCAGGGAGCAGAGCTGCGGAGCCGCCTGGTCTCCCGTGTCCGTGGGTCCATTCTCGCGTCCTTCTGTCCATCGGCGCTCTGCAGGAGCAGCCACCAGATAGAAGCCGGTAGGAGACCCGGGCGCCGACCCTACTCTGTATCCTGCACGATAAGTAAGGGGGTGTGGTGGGAGAGACCTGGAAGGGGTCCCTAACCTGATCCCATAGATATTGCAGTGGCCAGTCGAGAGGCCCTCTCTAGACCCCAGCGTGCCCCCAACCCCCAGCGCCCCGCTGATTGATGTGTCCAGCTGTCCTAGCGGGTGCAGGCGGGTGGCCCCAGATCACGGGTGTGGCCGCCGCACCCACAGCCTGCAGCCCCCGGGGCCTGAGATGACGGAGCATCATCGTCCCACAGCCTTGAAGCTATCACTGCAGGCTGGATCCTGCCAGTCCTCCCAACAAGCATCCTGTGCCCGCAAACCCCCTCCCCACAAACCCGGTTCAGACTATACACTGGGTGAACCGAGTTTCAGGCCTCTGGAGCCTTGGCTGGAAGCTGCAGCGGACAATTAGACAAGGAGCGTGATCAGGGGATTGTGGGCCCTCGGGGTCAATGGCTGCAGGAGCTGAGGACGCCCAGTCTCAGCAATTGCTGCTTAGGGAATAGTGCTGCCAGCAATTAGGTCTGTGGTAGCAGGGACTGGACCAGAGGTCTCCAGAAGCTCCAACGTAGAGAGGCACAGATGCTTCTGGAGAACTCAGAGTGAGTGGTCAAGAGACCACGGTGGAAGTGGATAGGCCTGAGCAAATAGAGGGATATTGCAGTATAGGATGTAGGGGTCTGCAAGTGCAAGTGTGTAGTTGTAGACATGGGTAGGTATCCCGCTCTTTAGCGGGGAGGTGTGGTAGGGAATGAAAGTAGGGTTTGAAGGCTGTGGGAGAACACAACAGGGTAAGGGTGTGGCTTGGAGCAACGGGTATGGCATGTGAGATTATATGGGTTGAGGTGGGAGTGGGGGCTGGGTGGCCTCAGTCCCACGCTGCTACTGCAGTGCAGGCTTGGGGTGTGGTCAAGAAGGCTTGGGTTGCTATTGTGTGTGTGTTTGTGGGGAACATTGATGAGGACTGTGGGTGTGGCCGGGGGCCTGACAGGTCTTGGGGACTGATATTCTCAAGAGATCTCTGCATGAGGTGGAGCCTATAGGTGGGATCGAGGATGCAGAGACTGGGCTAGGCCCACAGACCCAAGCTGAGGGGGGTGGGTCGTGGTGCAGGTGTGCTCAAGACAGGCTGAGACCAGGCAAAGGGCGTAGCCAGGGGGAACAGGTCCTGGGTGCGGTGACCAGAGCAAGGCCCATCGGATTTGTGGGAGGGTGGTGCTTAGGGTGTGGCCATTGGGTCCCCCTGGAGAAGAAAGGTGCAGAGCCCGAGGAGGCCAGCATCAGGCAAGGCTGTAGGTGTGAGAAGTCCTGGGCCAAGACCACAGCCTACTCACTGACATGCCCGTGCAGGCGCATAGCCACAACCCCCACTATGACAATCCCCCCAATTGCTTCTTCGAAACCCTACAGATGGGGAGACTACAGTCTCAATAGGTGGCAAGGGGCCAGGAAGCCACAGTTGTGCCCCAGGCACTGGGAGTACTGGTGTGCCCCACCCGTGGGCCCCTGTTCTCTAGCCCAGCCCAGCCGCCCTGGGAGCTTCTCCCTGAGACGCCCTGACACCATCCTGCCCTTAGCAACACTCTCCAAGCAGCACCACCCTCCCTTAGCAACTGTCTCTAGGCTTCACAAACTGTGGCCAGGCCAGCCCTAAGTTCCTGCTCCCCTCATGTTTTTGTTTAACAGCAAATAGTAACAAGGCTCTGGCCAGGCCAGCTGCACCCCTGCCTAGGGCAGCCACCCCTGCCAGTGCTCTGGCACTGTCTCAGCCTGGGCTAGGTGTTGCTCTGCCCTCGTGGCCTGATGGTACATAGTCTTTCTGAAATACCTGCCCGGCTAGCATCCTGGCTCGGGCCTCCCCCCAGCACTCAGCCATTTTCACTTTCACCCTAGCAGGCTTAGTGCCAGGGTCAGACAAAGCTAGGGCCCAGCTGCTGCCCTCCCAGCCTCTCTGGACAGTGCTACTCTGTTCCCAGCCTCATGTGGACATCATGGTTTCAGCTTCTCCACGCTACTCAGGGCTGGGCTGGCACTGAGCAACAGGACCTTGCCTCCTGGTTCTCTTCCTTAGGTCCCTATGGCCCAGGTCTCCCTGTGGGTTTGCCCCTCTCTCCAGGCACTGCTGGTGAGGTGGAGAATGCAGGGGCTTGAGGTGGGAGGGGGCTGCTGGATGAAAATGGGTTTCCACAGGGGGGCATGGCAGCGAGCACAGACGTGGCTGGGCTGGAGGAGAGCTTCCGCAAGTTTGCCATCCATGGCGACCCCAAGGCTAGCGGGCAAGAGATGAATGGCAAGAACTGGGCCAAGCTGTGCAAGGACTGCAAGGTGGCTGACGGCAAGGCAGTGACTGGCACCGACGTCGACATTGTCTTCTCCAAAGTCAAGTGAGCCTCAGGTGGAGGGTTAGTGGGAGGGAGGCTGGGGCCAGGGAAGTCTTCAAGCCTGGGGAGAATTCATGGTGTCCCCACACCCGGCAGGGCAAAGTCAGCTCGGGTCATCAACTATGAAGAGTTCAAGAAAGCTCTAGAAGAGCTGTCTGCCAAGCGATTCAAAGGAAAGAGCAAGGAGGAGGCCTTTGATGCCATCTGCCAGCTGGTGGCAGGCAAGGAGCCAGCCAACGTGGGCGTCACTGTAAGTGCACTGTTGGTTTTGGGGTGGCCCCGGAGGTGGGCTATATGTGGGGCATCATGGCTTGGGGAAAGTTGGGAAGGGCTGGCTTCCAATCCAAGGGAACTGTCTCCAACAGAAAGCCAAAACAGGGGGTGCTGTGGAGCGACTGACCGACACCAGCAAGTACACGGGCTCCCACAAGGAGCGCTTCGATGAGAGCGGCAAGGGCAAGGGCATCGCTGGGCGGCAGGACATCCTGGATGACAGTGGCTATGTGAGTGCCTACAAGAATGCAGGCACCTACGATGCCAAAGTGAAGAAGTGAGGCCTTGCAAGGCCCCCCAGCACGGCTGCCCCACCAGAGGCTCCGGCCTGGGCCTAAGGGGCATGTGGAGCAAGAGAGCCCGGTTCCCTCCCTGCTGGACCTGCCACCAGTGCTTCCTGCCCAGCCCCACCAGGCCTCTGACCCAGACTGCTCTGTGGCCCCTTTCCCGTCCACTTCCTCCCCCAACTTCTGTCCATCTGGGGAGATTCTGTGCCGATAGCCTCACCGCCCTAACTGACCCTGGGCATGGCTAACTCCTGCCTGCTTGCCTCATATTTAAACTGCTGCTCTGGCCAAGTGCCTAATCCTGACCCAGACCTCAATAAAGACCCCTTTTGTACCGGTCGGACCTGGTCAGATATGTGGTAATGACTCTCATAGCCGGCTGTCCCCATAGCCTCCTCCCCCTGCCTGTGGTACCCTGTAGCACATACCTGAGGGCACTTCCCTTAGTATCAGTTGGGCCACCCATGGACACAGCTGAGGAAGTCTAGAGCCTTTCCCCGAATGCCTTCACAGGCTTCAAGTGAGGCCTTGTCCTCCCGCTTCACGGCTTAACAGGTTTGAGATGAAGACCTGGCCTGCCTGAGCCTTGGCAGTTGCCCAGCACCATGCCTGGCTACTCTCAGCTTGCTTTTTGATTCCTCTTCAGGGGCTACTGTGGCACATCAATCCAGTCCAGAATATCAG
>PVKC010018371.1:0-19672 GCA_004027635.1 Crocidura indochinensis
GAGAGAGAGAGAGAGAGAGAGAGAGAGAGAGAGAGACTCCTAGTGTGGGGGTGAGTTCCACCCAGGTACTCAGAGCAGATTGCTTGCAGGCTATGTGTGCGGGAGGCATTCACAGGCTCCAATTCTCATCCTGTTGATCCTGACAGGCTGTTTTTATGGCGACAGAAACACAAAGGATTGGCAGAGAGAAGACTGAGGTGCTGATGTGGACTTCCCAGCCCACTGTGGGCAAGGCACTTCACCTCCCTGGGCCTCTTGCTTTTTCCTTTCTTTTTTAGTTTTTCTTTTTTCTAATAATATCTTTATTTATGCACCATGGTTACAAACATGTTTGTAGTTGGGTTTCAGTCTTAAAAAGTATACCCCCTTTTACCAGTGCAATCTTCCCACCAACCAGTGCCTCTCACTCCCTCCTCCCCCACCCCCTGCCTGTCTTTGAGACAAGCATTCTATTTCTCTCACTCGCTGTCATTGTCATCGTACTTTAGTGCAGTTATTTCTCTGCGTGCATCACTCTTTGTGGTAAGCGTCATATGGTGGGCTAGTCCTTCTGACCCTCATCTCTATTGTTTCTGGGTATTATTACCATACCACCTTTTATTTTCCTTAAATCCCACAGATGAGTGAGACTATTCTGTGTCCTTTTCTCTCCCTCTGACTCATTTCCTCAGCATAATAATCTTCATGTCCATTTACGTATAGGTAAATTTCATGACTTCATTTTCCTAAAGGCTGCATAGTATTCCATTGTTTATTTCTTTAGCTATTCATCTGTTGTTGAACCTCTGGGTTGATTTCAGATTTTGGCTATTATAAATAACACTGCAATGAACATAGACATGGAGAGGACATTTTTGTACTGTGTTTTTGTGTTCCTAGGGTATATCTCTAAGAGTGGTATTGCTGGATCATATAGCAGCTCAATTTCCATTTTTTTGAGGAATATCCATATTGTTTTTCAGTAAAGCTGGACTAGACAGCATTCTTCACCAGGGTTTTTGTTTGTTTGTTTGTTTGTTTTTTTGGTGAGTCTTCAAAACCCAATCCTCATGCTCTCTGCTCTGGGAATATCACCTGCTCATGACATTTCAAAATTCTCCCACCTTCTTTTTACACTTTATGTTTAACTTATCAAATTGAGCTGAGTTCATGAATAGCTAGTACCTGCTCAGTAGAGACCCAGAATTCTAGAAAGTTCCCACCCATGGAAGGGCTTAAAGCTGAGAGATGGGGGCCAGGTGGTGGCGCTGGAGGTAAGGTGCCTGCCTTGCTTGCGCTAGCCTAGGACGGACCGCGGTTCGATTCCCCCGGTTTTCCATATGGTCCCCCAAGCCAGGAGCTACTTCTGAGCGCATAGCCAGGAGTAACCCCTGAGCATCACTGGGTGTGGCCCAAAAACCAAAAAAAAAAAAAAAAAAAAGCTGAAGATGGATAAGTATACCCCAGTACATGATCATTTCCCTACTTTCTTTCTCGGAGGTAGGGTGGGCTATACTCAGTGATGCTCAGGGGTTACTTGTGGTTCTATACTTAGAACTGTTCTGGCTGTGCTCAGGGGACCATATGGGATGCTCTGAATTGAACCTGGGTCAGCCTTGTGCAAGGTAGATGTCCTACCCGCTGTGCTCCTCAAGTCTTCAGATAACACTTTCTGCTAGTATTAAGCACCATTATCCTTTGGCGCATTCTTTATTTTTTCCTCCTCTTGAGCTCCAGAAGCCTCTGCAATGGGTTTCACACAGATAGGAGAACTGAGGGCAGGAAATAACGCCATCCCCCTTGTCAATGGATGTGCCTGACTGGAATTCAGGGTGGTGTGGCCAGTGCCACATATTTGCTCTGCAGTCTGCCTAGGAACCTGCTGAGGTAGGGGTTGAGTCTGATCTAGTCTATTTATCTTCCTCCCTGATTCTAGCTATTATAATAGAAGAACCAGACAGAAAGAATCAGCCCCTCCTCCAGTTGAGAATCCCCCATTCCTCCAGAGACCAGGACTGAAGACACATCACACAGCCACATCCTGGTCATTCCCATCTTATTGGTGGGGGGTTGGGTCACTCGGCATTACTCAGGGGTATGGTGCTCAGAAATCACTCCTGATGGCTCAGGGGACCATATGGGATGCTGGTGATGAACCCGGGTCGGCCACCTAGAAGGCTGATGCCCTACCCGCTGTACTATTACTCTGGCCTTCATTCCCACCTTCTGCTCTAGGTGTTCAGTGGAGAATACAGGCCTCTCCTGGCTGAGATCCTTCAGGAAGGCTTCTAGGCTTCCTGGAAGGGTCAAGCTTAAAAGCTAGGAAGGATTTCCCAAGTTCTTATTTATTTATTTATTTATTATTTTATTTTATATTTATTTATTTATTTGGTTTTTGGGCCCCACCCAGTGACGCTCAGGGGTTACTCCTGGCTATGTGCTCAGAAGTCGCTCCTGGCTTAGGGGACCATGTGGGAAACCGGGGGATTGAACTGTGGTCCATCCTAGGCTAGCACAGGCAAGGCAGGCACCTTACCTCCAGCGCTACTGCCCGGCCCCCCCTTATATTTATTTTTAAATGGTGCCAGGGATGGTGCCTGGGCCAGTGAAGTAGAAAGGTACCTATAGGAAACTCTCCATGGAGAAGGGCCCATGGAAAAACTGAAACTTCTGGCCCTTGGGGAAAACTCTCTGGGCCCCTGTAGTCCTGTGTTGACACTCCCCTTAGAAGCAAAAGAAGAAGACCAGGGTGGATAGAGCGAGTGGCAAAGTGTACAAGCTCTCAAGTCAGACTTCCAGGATGTCAATTACTTACCAGCTACATGACTTAGAGCAAGTCATTACCCCTCTGTTCTCTCTGTCTAAGGAGTCGATGATGACCGTGACCCCCATGTGTATGTGATGAAGCGTGCAGGCCTGAAAGGCCCCAGCAGGGCACTGTAAATTATGGTGTGCCACTGAAGGTATTGTCTTTCACTGCTATCGCTGAGGCCGGTTGCTGGGGCAGTTGAAGAGGGAGTTCAGGAAATGGAATCGTTGTATAGCCAAGAATCCCTGGGGACCTGGCCGAGTTGCGAGTCCCAAAGCTGTCTCAGGCCTGGAACTAGGGCAACAGCATCCCTCTGGAGCCCTGGGTGCCCCCCTTGACCTAGCCCTGGTGGGCTATGGAGACCACCCTTCACTACATGCTGCTCTGACTGCCAGGGCTGGGGCCGGAAGTGAAAGGCAGGAGTCTGGTTTCCCAGAGACCGAGGGTGCTGGCCTGCTCTGCTGTGGGTCTTGGGGACAGGGGAGTTTCATAGACAAGTTGCTCTCCCATGGTGGGCAGTGGAGCCCCTGATTGCTCCAGATTTGGTGGACTGTCTGGGCTCTGTGTGAGGACACTGTGTGTAAAGGCAAGTAAAGAAGAGTGCAGAAGAGATTGTGGGTGAGTGTGCAGCAGTGAGCATGTGTGAGAGTGAGGATGTGTCAGAGAACATGGGTGTGAGAGTGTGTGTCTGTGTATGAGAGGGAGCAGAAGTGTGTATTTTAGGGCTGGGCAAGTGCATGCCCTCCCCCCTAGCACCCCAGTTTCCTGACTGCCATCTTCCCTGGATAGATTGAGACATACCACTTCATGACCATTGTGGTACCCTGGTGCGACAGACCAGAGAAGCACCAGGTCATAGAGCACTTTGCTCTGCCTTTCCCATCTATGTAATAGAAGATGCAGGTACTCTCCAAGGGCCTGGGACTTGATTCTAAAGGCCTCTGCCCCACCCCTGATTTCATTCCAATGACATCACCCCAGCTACAGATTTGGGCCCTAAGATTTTTTGCCTTATTTCCTGGCATCTGTTACTCATTTGGGGGCTGGGGCCCCTAACTGGTACCAGCAGGCTTCCTAAACTCTGAGGGGACTCTTTGGGGACCCAGAGGTATGAGAATGGCTAGTGGAATTGGGGTCTGAAGAGGGGAAGAGCCAGGGCAGGTCCACAGGCCTGTATGATGGAACCCACACCCTATGCCCTGGAAACCATGAACCCAAATCTTGCCCTTCCCCGTGCTTTGCCATCCCTGCCCCCAGTTCTGTGATGGGAAGGGGGTGTGTCTTCCATTCTCAGAGAGGCTAGACCAACACTGGAAGCCCTGGGGAATGGAGCTTCAGTCCCAGGGAGCTGACAGCTGGCTCTTGCTGAGGAAAGTGGAACTCTTGGGTCAGAGGGGACCTTGGATTCAG
The DNA here is from genome assembly GCA_004027635.1 of Crocidura indochinensis. Lineage (NCBI taxonomy): Eukaryota > Metazoa > Chordata > Mammalia > Eulipotyphla > Soricidae > Crocidura > Crocidura indochinensis. Next base: position 4,199 of record PVKC010018371.1, read on the forward strand.
TGGGGACCTAGGTCTGTCCAGTTGGTTCCATCCTTGAGGTAGACCTAGCATCATTTTTTTTTTTCACCCAGTGACAGGCCTGGCTGCTAAGGTAGCCCCCCAAGCTTCCCACTAATCTGAGCCCCCATGGTGGCGCCCAAGTACAAGGTCCATGAGCACACTCTGTGTGTGTGTGTGGTTTTTTTTTTTTTTTTTTTTGGTTTTTGGTTTTTGGGTCACACCCGGCAGTGCTCAGGGGTTACTCCTGGTTCCATGCTCAGAAATTGCTCCTGGCAGGCACAGGGGACCATATGGGGCACCGGGATTCGAACCAATGACCTTTTGCATGAAAGGCAAACGCCTTACCTCCATGCTATCTCCCGGGCCCCACTCTGTGTGGTTTTGACAAGTACATGAAGAATAGTGGAACTCTTCTCTTAAACTTTGGTGGAGCCCAGAATCTTGCTGAATCTGTTTTCTCTTCTACAAATTGGGGACAAGTTTGCTGGCACATGGCTCTTTCAGGGGCTTGTAAGAGGTGCAAAACCACCCATACCCACTCACTCTAGAGGGCACTTCAGATCCAGTGCAGCCTGGGGCCAGTGGACATGTGTAGAAATGCCTCCCTACTCCTCGCCTTGCCCCTGCTTGTTTCAGGCACCCTGTACTGAGGAAATGAGACTAGCTCCTCTTGACTCACTGCTTTATCTTGGGGCCAGGAAACCTTGTAGATTAGACCTAAAAGGGATGAGGAAGCCACTAGTTTGAATGTGCTGGGAATTGAACCCAAGGGACCTCATATTCACAAGGCAAGTGCTCAACTGCTGAACTCTATCCCCAGCCCCAAGAGTAGGCTCTTTAGATTTATTGTTTTGGGGCCATACCTGTGGTGCTCAGGGATCACTCCTGGTGCTGGGGTTCAAATACAGATCCTCCACATATAAAACAGGAGCTACTACTACTCACAACCCACAGTGCTCAGGAGCTACTACTAGTCCAGTGCTTTAGGAAATTATGCAGTGCCAGTGTTCAGCATCGTGCTCCTTCATGCAAAGCATCCATTTCATCTATCCCCATTAAACTTTCTCTCCAGCCCCACAGGGAAGAAATGTTAAATCCTAATCAGAAATCAAACCCTAAATCTAAATGTAACTCTAACCCTTAAAAAAAAAAAAAAAAAAAAGGGAAAAGTTGGGCTGAGAGATTGTCCTGCAAGTAAAACTGTGTGGTACTCCTGAGATCACATGCCCTGTGGTGGTACCAGAGGTCCCAAAAAACGAAGCCCCCTACCCCAACACTCTTGGTGCAAATGGCCACCAGCCCCTGCTTACAATGTAGGAATCTTTGCTGAGCCAACCTCAGGATCCTTGATGCGATTTGGGGGATCCTTGATTTGATTTGACGATGCTCAGGGATTATTCCTTGCTCTGCACGCAAGAATTAATCCTGATGGTGCTCAAGGAACCATATGGGATGTTGGAGATAGAATGCAGGTCAGCTGTGTGCAAGGCAAGTACCCTACCCACAATATAATTTCTCTGGCCCCCTTGATATGATTTTTTTTTTTGGATCAATCCTGGCAGGGGACCATATGGGATGCCGGGATTCAAACCACTGTCTGTTCTGGATTGACTGGATTGTCCTGGATTGACTGCATGCAAGACAAATGCCCTACTGCTGTGCCCTTGGCCCCTTGGATGTGATTTTTGACTTGTGACTACCCTAACACCAGATTGATACCTGAAAATATGTAGGAGTGATGGGAGCAGAGCTCTAGCCAACTTTGAAATCCAGTGGACAATGGCCTAGCCCTGCTTATTTTCACATCAGATGGTTTTTGAGCACCTGCTGGCTCCCCAGCCAGGGGAACTTGATTACAAGCAGATGGGACTCTGCCTGCATGGAGCATATAGGTGAGGGGGCCAGGGTGAGTGAGGGCCTTTTCCTTGAGGCCCAACTGATGGTACTCAACATGCTCAGTTCCACCAAGCCAGACTGCAACCCACAGGGAATATGGAATTTGGAATTAAACATGATACCAAGCAAGAACCCCCAAAGGGGATGTTCACACCCTCTTAGTTCTATATTTAGGGGTCCATTGCTGAGAGGTCTGGGGGGCTGGTCGGTAGAGCTTGTAAAGACATGTTTATGCCTTGCCAGGGAAGAGAATGAATGGATGATTTGCAGAACTGTGGCATTCGTGGAGGTTGATGGGAGCTGGGGTTGACGAGTTGGGCAGAACTGAATCCTCTCTTGGTTCTGTTGTTGATTTGCTGTGTGACTTGTTGATTTGCTGTGTGACTTCAGGCTAGTTCCTTCCTCTCTGTTATCTCAGCCTTAAATGGGTAGCTCAGGAGGGCCAGGAATTTGGCCCATGTGGGAAGGCATATGCTTTGCATATTTGAGGCTTAGTTCTGTCCCCAGCATCACATACCCAGCACACTTGCAAGAACCAGTGATGTGGCCCATATGGCTAACTAAAGTGGGTAGGATTGGGCTCATCAGGCTTTGTCTTCCAGGTCAGCACAGATTATTACTGCTGCTTTCTTCAAGCCACAAACCAAGCAGCAAGGCAGGAAGTGCATGAATTTAGATTCCGGTGGCGGCTCCTTTACTGAAACTCTGTGATCCTTCTGTGCTTCACTTCTCACCAAATTGCTGTGCCCCTGCTGGTTGCTGGTTAGACACTTACACTGCCCTCAGATGTGAGATGGCAGGCATGAACCTGCCTTCTTAAACTCATGACTGGAAACACTTGGGGTTAGGCAAGCCTGAGCTCATAGGCAGGGCTAGAGCTTCCTTTGTCTACACTGAATTGCTAAAGACACTTCTTCCTATAGGAGATTGCATCTCTGTGTCTTTAGATAAAGCCCTTTTAAAATCTCATCCTGGGGCCAGAGAGATAACAGACAAAGCACTTGCTTTGTACACTGCCAATCCAGGTTCAGTCCTTGGTATCCCAGAAGGCCTCCCACACCCTGAGCTCAGAGCTAGGAGTAATGCTTGAGCTCCACTGTCCAAAAAGAAAAGGCCTCCTCTCTTGAGGAGCAGTGTGATAGTATAGTGCGTAGGGTCTTGGCCTTGCATGCCCCAGATGGGTTGAAACCCCAGCATGCCCATGTCCTCATAGCACTGCCAAGAGTAATTCCCGAGTGCAGAGCCAGGAGTGATTCCTGGTGAAGAGCCAGTAGTAAGTCTTGAGCATCACTGGGTGTGACTCCAAAATAAAAACAAACCGAAAGAACTCATCCATTAGTTTATCCAACAGTCCTGTGAGGCTGATCCGCTTACCACTTGGGAGAGAAAATTGAGGCTCCGTACCAGCCTGTGTTCCAGTCCCCAGCTGTCCTCCTCATCCCCAGCCCTGCCTCAGCTCTGTTCCTCTGGCTCCCCACAATACCATGGCCTCTCGTTCTCTCGCCCTCCATAGGTTTCCACGTGATCCCCACCATCTCCAGCATCGTCCCTGAGAGCTGCCTGCTGATCGTGGTGGGGCTGCTGGTGGGGGGCCTGATCAAGGGCGTGGGCGAGAACCCCCCCATCCTGCAGTCGGACGTCTTCTTCCTCTTCTTGCTGCCACCCATCATCCTGGATGCCGGCTACTTCCTGCCACTTCGGCAGTTCACAGAGAACCTGGGCACCATTCTCATCTTCGCCGTGGTGGGCACGCTGTGGAACGCCTTCTTCCTGGGCGGCCTCATGTTTGCCGTGTGCCGGGTAGGCGGGGAAGAGATCAATAACATCGGCCTCCTGGCCAACCTGCTCTTCGGCAGCATCATCTCAGCCGTGGACCCTGTGGCCGTTCTGGCCGTCTTCGAGGAGATTCACATCAATGAGTTGCTGCATATTCTTGTCTTTGGGGAGTCCCTGCTGAATGACGCCGTCACTGTGGTGAGGGGCCAGGCCAGTGCGTTCGGGTACACAGGGACCCCCACATCCACCCCCTGACTAAACCGTAGCAAGATGGCAGGTGTCCATGATGAGCTCCTGCCATGGATGATCTTGTCTCATGTAATCTCCAGGACCTCCTTAGCGGATGCTTATTCATCTCGCTATACTGAAGAGGGCCAGGCCCATGGGGTCTAAGCATTTGCTTGACTCAGAACCAGGTTAGAATTTAGATTGCACTGACTCTTGGGGCCAGGCCTGTCACCTTACCAGGTCACATACTCCTTCCCCATCTTTTTTTTATCATGTGATCTTGGTTCAGTTATATGACTTCTCCAGGCCTCCGTTTTTACCCTTACTAGGCCTGCTCATTCTAGGAAGTGTATAGTTTTAACAACACATTTGTTTTGGGAGGCAGCAGTTGTGGAAAGGGATCTTGCCTCCAAAACTTCCAGGGAGTGATCAGTGAAAGAGATTGGGCACTTGCTTATTCTGTGACTTTAGACAAATAACTGGGCCTCTCTGGGCCGCCCTTGCCTTTGATGACTTCCAAGGAGAATGATGGTGAACGTTTTCCTGGGAGGATCTGCTGAGGTGCAGCGTGTCAGCACCTGCCCTTGTTCCCAGCTGGCTTCCACAGGAAGCAGATAGACACATTGGGCACTGGGTATGTGTGTTGTGAGAACACACCCTCCCCCCTGGGCTGCACTCCTGGTGCTGACTCCCTTTTCCCCTGCTGCTGCCCCTCAAAGAAGAGACAGAGTGGTCTGCCGCCATGAATCCGTAGCTTCCTCTTCTGCTTTTCTGCCCCCCGTTTGGCTCTATGGGGCTAGATGGGACCACAGTTTGGCCTGACCTCTATCTTCTAGCTTTACTTTATTCCCATGAGCCCTGGGATTGCAGGATGTAGCAGTCATCCCCTGGTTCCTCTCAGGATCCATGGAACCACTGAATGCCAAAAGCAAACCTACCCCCTCAAAAAAATTGTTAGATCTGAACATTAGGGTTCGTTCATATTGGTGTTATGGGGGAGGCTCTGTTGAGTGCTCAGTCTGCCCACCCTGCCTCTCAGACCATTGCTGACTGCACTGAGCACTCCCAGCTTATCTGGTTTTCACTGTAACCCCACAGTCTGGTCACCTCCAGTTTTCATAGGTCCAAGATCCCACCATGAGTTGTTATGTATGTGAGTTATCTCCTAGGTGCTGTTCACTGATCGCACTGTCACTGCGGTTCAGGCTCAGGTGCTGACCACTGTACTCCCCTGCCTTGCTAGATTAGTGACTTGACTCTTGGGCCAGAAGAAAAGACCTTCCTTTTTCCCTGCTCCACTGGCCCAGTCCCTGCACCCCAAGGCTCTGGCTGAGAACAAGACTGCATCACTAGAACCCGGACTCATCTTCCATAACCATCGTCCAGGCAGCATGAATTCCCCTTCCTTCCTATAAATGCTCTGGGTGCAGGTGTGAGCACCAGCTTCCCAGCCAGGAAAACAGAGGCTGTCCAAGCTGACCACCCCAGTCCCGCCTCACACTCTATACCGGAGCCTTCAGAGGTTTCCTCTCCGGGAGGGAGCTAGCACCCCCAGCATGCTCTGGCCTGGCAGTCAAGGAACCACTGCCTAAAGGGAGACAGAACCTCAGGGCTGAGCCTGCTTTGTGGTCCCCTCTGCTATCAGAGTCAGGTTCTGGGCCCTGTCCCACTGCTTCTGGGCAAGGGCCCCCCTGGCAGGTCACTGAAGCACCTTGAGGCCCCTTGTGCTCCCATCCCCCGCCCTCTGGCTGGCTGACTGGCTGGCTGCCTTCCAAGGCTTTTGCAGGTCTAGTGGGAGATTTTGGGCCAGGATGTTCCTGGCTACTGACATTGTCCCCGAATCTTCTCTCCCCAGCTCAGGAGATGTGTGCCCTGCTCCTGGCATCTACCCAGGGACAGAAAGGAGGTTTCTGGTTCCCACCTCTAGAGTTGGGAGTGGGATTGGGGGTAGGGGAACATAGCCTGGATGTACAGGTTTCAAAATAGATTGCCATGGTAAAGAAACCCCATGCTCACCTGTTGTCGGGTCTCTTCCTGCTCAGTGCTAGCATGCAGATATGTTCTCTGTCCAAAATCAGAGGGAACAGGCTGGCAAGGCCAGAGACTCCAGTTCTCAGTGCTGCCCCTTGAGGAACTGGTTTAACCCTCTCAGCATCTCCAGGAGCTCAGTACTCTCCTCCTCACCTCATAGATAGGAAATGGGATGAGGACACTTAGCCCTGTTTGGCTCGAGCATGGCAAGGCCCCCAATTCCAACCCACGACTAGATTAGTAGTTGGTCCCTCTGCTCTCCCATGACCTCTTGTGGCTAGAATCCAGAGAGGGGAGGGGATCCCAGGGGTCCCTGTGCATCCACCCACCAATCTGTACTCCCTCCCAGGTTCTGTACCACCTTTTTGAAGAGTTTGCCAACTACGACCAAGTGGGCATCGTGGACATTGTCCTGGGCTTCCTGAGCTTCTTCGTAGTGGCCCTGGGCGGGGTGTTTGTGGGCGTGGTCTATGGGATCATCGCTGCCTTCACCTCCCGGTTCACCTCTCACATCCGCGTCATCGAGCCACTCTTCGTCTTCCTCTACAGCTACATGGCCTACCTGTCTGCTGAACTCTTCCACCTGTCAGGCATCATGGCGTGAGTCTGGGGGATTCCGCCCTGGGATTGCCCCTTCAAGCCACTTTTAAAGTTTAAAGTTGTGGGGACTTGAGAGATAGCACAGTGGTAAGGCATTTATCTTGTACACAACAGATCTAGGACGGACAGTGATTTGAATCCCGACATCCTATATGGTCCCCTGAATCTGCCAGGAGCAATTTCTGAGCACAGAGCCAGGAGTAACCTGAGCGCTGCCTTGTGTGGCCCAAAATCCCCCCCCCCCCCAAATTTAAAGTTAGGGATGTCTCGGCTCTGCCACTTTCTCCTTTTACTGGTCTCAGAGGGGTCCTTGGTTGGTGCTACCCGCTAAAGCTCTTTCAGTGTTGGGGGACTGATTTCTGGAGTCAGAACAAATGACTTAAGGTAAAAATGAGGGCAGCAGCTAGCAGGAGCAGGCCCAGGAGTGGGAACCTCCCTGCATGAACCCCCAGTTGTAGATGAATAGAATGAAGGCTTCATGAATTAAGCACAGTTCACCTTGGGGACTCTTCAGTGGAGACCCTCCCCCACACACACAAGTTCTTGTCTGCTCCCTATTCAAGTCTGGTATCGTGGTGGGTGGGAAACTCACTTTCTTGGGTCTCATTTCTCTTATCTGAACCACATAAGCCCATGCCTGTGGCTGCAGGGTGGCCACGAGCACTATGGCAGAACAAGTTCCCAGGACCAGGAGCTTGGACCAGTGAAGGGCTCTAGTCCAGGGGTCCTCAAACTTTTTAAATTGGGAGGCAGTTCACTGTCCCTCAGACCATTGGAGGGCCAGACTGTAGTTTATAAAAAAAAAAAAAAATATGAACAATAGTGGCCTGCGGGTTGCAGTTTGAGGACCCCCTGCCTGAGATTGAGAGAAAGAGGGAAGTCAGAGAGTGCAGTACACATTCAATACATGTACACTGCAAGCCTGGGATGAGTTGGTTGCTAAGCAGGACAGGCAGTGTCGGCAAAAACAACCCACCAGCTGAATAAAAGTCCTTGGCAGGCCACATGGTCTGTAGGCCATAGTTTGAGGATCCCTGCTCTAGGGTGTCATTCTGTTCCGAATCCTGAACCCTCTACCCTCCCTCCCCCCGCTCCACAGAATCATTGCTTCAGGCGTGGTAATGCGCCCCTATGTGGAGGCCAACATCTCCCACAAATCCCACACCACCATCAAATATTTCCTAAAGATGTGGAGTAGTGTCAGCGAGACCCTCATCTTCATCTTCCTTGGCGTCTCTACTGTAGCCGGCGCCCACCGTTGGAACTGGACTTTCGTCATCAGCACCCTGGTCTTCTGCCTCATCGCACGTGTGCTGGGTAAGCACGCGCATTGTATGTCTAAACCAGGGTGTGTGTATGTGTTCCAGGGCACTGTGCTTGGGTTCTGCTCACTTGCACCCAGCATCCTCCCTTTTGAAGACTGCACCTAGTGGTGCTCCCTGGGATAAAGAAATAAATAGAGGGGTGTTTGCCTTGCATGCAGAAGGTTGGTGGTTCAAATCCTGGCATCCCATATGGTCCCCCAAGCCTGCCAGGAGCGATTTCTGAGCATAGAGCCAGGAGTGACCCCTGAGCACTGCAAGGTGTGACCCAAAAACCAAAAAAAAAAAAAAAAAAAGGAAATAGTACAGCCTTGCATGCCGCCAATTCTTGTTCAATTCCTAGGATCTCATATGGCCTCCTGAGCACTTCTAGGAGTGATCTCGGAGCACTGCTGGGTATAGCCCAAAACAAAAACAAACCACCTGGCTCAATACTCAGAGATTGTTCCTGGTAGGGTTCTGAGGACCCAGTGCTACTGGGATGAAATCCAGGTTTCCTGCATGCAAAGCAGGAGATGCTCAGCTCATTGAGTTCTTTCCTGGGCCCCTAGGTGCTCTGTTTTCAAATCCCTTTACCTGGGTCTATTCTCTAAGGTTTACTCTCAGGGGTGGAGGTTGGACCCAAACCTCAGCTTTTTTGTTGGTGTTATTGAAAGGTCAGGGATCGAACCCAGGACCTAACACAGGCAGGGCAAAGCCTCTAAGAACTTTCTGCTCTGGAACATTTCAACCAGCAGTAGACCTTGATTGCCTGGCATTGAAGGGGGATCACTGTGACCAGGCTTTTCTCTTCTTTTCTCCTATCCCTCCAACCTTTGATGTCTCCAGAGTTCATTCAGTTTGGAGCCCTTAAAAGGCTCAGAGCTTTTGCATTAAGTTGTCTCAGAGCTCCTAATCTGGCTCCAGAAAGATCAGGAAGTATGTGAGCCAAGTGGGCTTCTTCATAGTCAGAAACCTGGAGAGGCTTTTGTTTGTTTTATTTTGTTGTTGTTGGGAGGGGGGGGCACACCCACAGGGACTGAACCTGGATCTTCCCACTTGCCCAGGTCCTGAGCTTGCTTCTTCCCTACCCTGCAGGTGTACTGGGCCTCACATGGTTCATCAACAAGTTCCGAATCGTGAAGCTCACGCCCAAAGACCAGTTCATCATCGCCTACGGGGGCCTTCGTGGGGCCATTGCCTTCTCCCTGGGCTACCTCCTGGACAAAGAACACTTCCCCATGTGTGAACTCTTCCTCACAGCCATCATCACCGTCATCTTCTTCACCGTCTTTGTGCAGGTACTAGCTGAGAAGAGGGAACCAGGGTGACCCTCCCACAAGAGCCCAGGGCTCCAGTCCCTTTGCTGTGCCCAGAGGACAAGTTACTTCTCCCTCTTATCTCTGGCTTCCTCAGCTGTGCAGGAAGGTTATGAACAGGGTTTCAGTGCTCAACAGCTCATGGGAATGCACAGCACCAGGTTCTGCCACACTGAGTAGGAAGAGGGCAGATTGGAGAAGAGGGCCCCAGAGCAGGCCCAGCATGTGCATGGTTGGGACCATCTCAGACACTCGCTTCCTGCATCTGTGAACTGAGAGTGATGGCACATGGGGACTGGAAAGTTCTTTGACCTGGGCAGTGTGCTCAGCTGCTGACTCTTTCCCCACCATGGTTTTCTGTGTTCCCCTGGGAGTGAGGGGCTTGCACCAGATAGTCTCCAAATGTCCTTGTGCCTGCTTATCTGTGACATCTGTGCTGTGACACAGACTTAGCCGAGAGTTCACCCCCATTCTTTGGGTCCCCAGGGTGCCCCCTACCCCTGAACTGGAATCTCGGGTGAGGAGATAGTCTGGGCCTCTGCTACCTTCTTGCCCCTCCCTCTCCTGGACCCCATGGGAAACATGACCATCATAGGAAAAAGGAAGGTAATGGAGTCACCCCAGGTTGGATGGCAGCGGCAGGTCAGGGCTCTGTATCCAATTTGGATCCAGACCCTCAGCCTCCGAAGGACCTTAGAAGGCTGCTGAGCCTCCTCATGCTGGTCTTGTCCCTGTGGAGAGAGATAAAATGACCTCCTGTGGGGATCTTATGGAGCACAGGCAGTCTCCCCAACCTCACCCCCCATCAACCAGATCTGACTTCTGGGGTCCTGTGGCTGTGTGTGATCTCCAGCTGTGCCCAAGCCCTGCCTTATGTGGGGGTGCAAGTTAGGAGACCTTATCAGAGAGCACCTGGTCTCTGGAACTGAGGGAGGAAGAGGACCCAGGCTCACTGGAGCTGGTGCTCCTTTTCCCTCCAGGGCATGACCATCCGACCTCTGGTAGATCTATTGGCTGTGAAGAAAAAGCAGGAGACAAAGCGCTCCATCAATGAGGAGATCCACACCCAGGTACGTGGAGCTGAGACCGGGCCCTGGACACAGGAGAGGCTTTGGGAGCCCAAGAGCAGCTAGACACCTAACCAAGTGACTGCAGTCAGATTCTCCTTCCTTACCCTCATGCCAGGTGCTCCTGAGACCTTAAAGTCCTCAGTTACCCCATAGGCAGTTGTGGTAACATGCAATGAGCCCGAGGAGGGGGCATCATGCCAACTCTGCAGGCATCAGACCCAGACAGTTCAGATGGGGACCTCAGTGGCACAGGATATAAGAGCCTTGGAGTTGCAGCCTCTGAGTTTCAGGATATGTGAGATGCAGGCGCCACCTTCTGGCAATTCTTGGAACTACAAGACTGGGCTGAGGCGAGGTATAGCTAGCTGGAGATTGGGGGATCCTATTCAGACGTCTTAGTAGGGAAGGAACCCAGTAGTGAGGCTTGACCTAGCCCTGGACCCATTTCAGTTCCTGGACCACCTTCTGACAGGCATCGAGGACATCTGTGGCCACTACGGCCACCACCACTGGAAGGACAAGTAGGTGGCAGGCCTGGTGGGCAGGTGGGTGGCGAGGGGCAGGGAAGGATCTCCCGGGACCTGCGCCTCTCCTCACCCCTTGAGGCTGGCTCCATCCACCTCCTCCTCTTCCTGTCAGGCTCAACCGGTTCAATAAGAAGTACGTGAAGAAGTGTCTGATAGCCGGCGAGCGCTCCAAGGAGCCCCAACTCATCGCCTTCTACCACAAGATGGAGATGAAGCAGGCCATAGAGCTTGTGGAGAGCGGGGGCATGGGCAAGCTGCCCTCTGCTGTGTCCACTGTCTCTATGCAGTAAGTGCTTGCTGGGATCCTCCCACCTGGCCAGTGACATGCTGCTGTTCCCCCTACCAAGCCAACCTCTCCCTCTGGCCAGTCCCATACTTCATGCTCAGGCAGCTTAGTGAGGACTGAACCTGTCCCTGTTTATCCTAGGAACATCCACCCCAAGTCCCTGCCTGCCGAGCGCATCCTTCCAGCTCTGTCCAAGGACAAGGAGGAGGAGATCCGCAAAATTCTGAGAAACAACTTACAGAAGACCAGGCAGCGGGTGAGGATCCCCCAGCAATGGAGCCCTTTGTCCCCTCTGTGTCCTGTGTTCCCTATGTCCTCTGTCCTGTGTCCCCTGTGTCCTCACAGGCCCTCTCCCCACAGCTGCGCTCCTACAACAGACACACACTGGTGGCAGACCCCTATGAGGAGGCCTGGAACCAGATGTTAATTCGGAGGCAGAAGGTCCGACAGCTGGAACAGAAAGTGAGTTCAAATCCCAGCAGTGCTGACCTTTCTTGGGGGTAGGGGGACGTCTGGCTTCTCCTCCCTGGACCCCATCCCCCAGGTTTCTTAATGAGTCGAGCCTCTCAGATCTAGTTAGAAGAACCATACCCAGGGCAGGTTGCAGAAAGCCCCTCCTCCCTCCTGAATTTGGGCAGGTCCAGTGTCTCCTCATTTCATCTACAGACTTCAGAGCTGGAGTCTGGCCACGAACTCAGTCTCCCCTCACACCTTCCCACCTCTCTAGTGAGTGAGGAAACCAAAGCTGTTGAAGTGAGAGGCAGCAGGAGACCTCTGTAGACCCATCTGATTTTAATGGTCCCACAAGACAGGAAGCAGGAGAGGAGCCTGTGCACCCGAAATGGAGGAAGACTTGGAAGAGCGCAGCGGGAGTGTGAGCCCTGCCAGGGTCCTCAGAGAAGACTGGAAATAGGCAGCACCACTTCTCATGAGTCTCATGTTTTTTGTTTGTTTGTTTGTTTTTGGTTTTTGGGTCACACCTGGCAGTGCTCAGGGGTTACTCCTCGCTCCATGCTCAGAAATTGCTCCTGGCAGGCACGGGGGACCATATGGGGCACCGGGATTCGAATCGATGACCTTTTGCATGAAAGGCAAACGCCTTACCTCCATGCTATCTCCCGGGCCCCTGTTTGTTTGTTTTTATGGGTTTTTTTTTTGGGGGGGGGCACACCTGGCAGTGCTCAGGGGTTACTCCTGGCTGTCTGCTCAGAAATAGCTCCTGGCAGGCAAGGGGGATCATATGGGACACCAGGATTCGACCAACCAACCACCTTTGGTCCTGGATCGGCTACTTGCAAGGCAAACGCCGCTGTGCTATCTCTCCGGGCCCGAGTCTCATGGTTTTTGAGAGCAGCATTTTGTATGCCTAAGCTCCTGCGAGGGTATAAGCAAGGGAGTGCCCCAGGCATGGAACTGGAAAGGTGAGGTTGACTGGAGAGACACTGAGGATGTGGAAGTAGCCATCAGACATGGGCTCTAGTTTGAGGAGGGCTGAGGAACGAGGGAAAGGAAGCCAATATGTCTAGCCTTCGCACTGGTACACTGATGCCAGTGATGGGGGAATCCCATGAAGGAAGGTTTTGAATCCACTCTGACATGATGCAGGATTATACTAGGCCACCCAAGGTCTGGATACCCATGCTGGGTTGGCTTTACAGTCAAGGATATCTGCAGGGACACATGTGGACTTGAGTACGAAATATGGGGCTGTCAGTCTGAAGAGGCAACCTGGAGGTTCTATGACCAAACCTTCAGGAGGCCACTGGTGCCACCAGACAAAGAACCTAAAGGGGAGCTATCACAGAAAAGAGTAAGCCTTCTAAATTTAACTGAGGAGTTGCCCAAACTCACCCACTTTCTGCTCTCTTAGATCAACAACTACCTGACAGTGCCTGCCCACAAACTGGACTCACCCACCATGTCTCGCGCCCGAATTGGTTCAGGTAAGGAAAGGAAGGGACCTGGAGGTGGGGTGCTGTGTGCCAGGACCCCCTGAGATGAGACTCTAACAGGTCAACCCTGGAGAAGTGGGGGTGGGGCATCTGTCCCTCTATCAGATTCTTCCCAAGCCATGATCTCCTGCTTCCTGTGGGCTGGGGAAAAGCGCCCAGCTTGCCCCCCACTGTGAGAGCTGATGGGGAGCCGGTGCTGGTGAGGCCTCTGAGCAGGGCAGCTTCTCCTGGGCCTAGGAATCTGGCTCAGGTGGCTGGGGAGGCACTCGAGCTCACTGTAGCGCCTATGCGGGCCCCCACATAAGGGCATGTTCACAGAGGCCCTGAGAAATCGAACACTTCCAGTTGTTCCTTTCCAGGAAAGTTCTGTGAGGGCTGCTGACTAGGGTGTTCACTGGGCAGAAGCCAGCTCAGCTTTTCTCTTGGTTCACAGACCCACTGGCCTATGAGCCCAAAGCTGACCTGCCTGTTATCACCATCGACCCAGCCTCCCCACAGTCACCCGAATCTGTGGATCTGGTGAATGAGGAGCTGAAGGGCAAGATCTTGGGACTGAACCGGGATCCGGTCAGACTGACGGAGGAGGATGATGAGGATGGGGGCATCATGATTCGTTCTAAGGACACCTCCTCCCCAGGCACTGACGATGTCTTCACGCCCGGGCCCAGCGATAGCCCTAGCTCACTGAGGATACAGCGCTGCCTCAGTGACCCTGGCCCACACCCTGACCCTGGAGAGGGGGAGCCTTTCATCCCTAAGGGCCACTAGTGCCCAGGCCCGTGGGTGGTGACTGGCCCGCCATAGACTCACCTGCCAGAGCCAGAAGTGCTGGGGCCTTGGGGGTTCCCTAGTCCTTCATCCCCTGCCTGGCCCTGCCCTCCCCCAATGCATGGCAGCAGGGCCCACTGCCCTAGCCCCACTGCAGCACGGCTTCCCTGGCACTTCCGGGCAGATTGGCGGGGCTGATGAAGCAGCCCCCATGCTCTGGGTGCCTTGGGCCTCAGCCATCGCTCTGCCACCCTGTCCCCTCCTCCTTCAAACCAATCTTCATTTTAACCAAAGAGCCTCGGCTCAGCCTTGGGCCAAGCTGGGAAGGGAAAGAGTCAAGCCTTCCCTGGCCCAGGCTAGGCCCATCGTGACGGGGGACTGGAGGTACCAGGTACTGAACGGGGCCGGAGAATCAGTGACCTCTGCAGTGCCCCTTCCTGCCAGCTCTGTTCCCCTGGCTAGCCTCTGGCCTGTCCTTACTCGGAGCCACAGGCCAAGGGCCTCTCTGAGCTGTTCTGTCTGGACTGGGACACTTTGGACAGTGCTGTGCTCGGAGCTTTCCAATGGGACCACTGGGCCCCTCGGGGCAGCTGCTAGGAGAGGCCCCGGGCCCCGGACAGCGCTGCCTTTTCTCTGTTGTGTTTGTCCATGCCTCCCCAGACTCTCCACACAGGGGGGGTTCCCATCTTAAACCCCTGGCTGAGCAGAGCTCTGGCCCTCCTGCTGCAGCACATCCCCCCTTGTGTGTGCCTGTCTGTTCCACACCCACCTACCCCATCCCTGCTCTGCCTCTGGGCTCTTCACTGTGGCCCCAGAATCTACAGAAATGAGCCCCCCATGGGCCCCAATCATGATTCTGACTTAAGAACTGGGCCTCTGGAACTTCCTCTGCTCTGAGGCCTAGTCTCAGTTCCTACTGGTCTGTTCTTCCTGTCTTTGCCCCCCACGTGGGGTCCCCAAGTCTGTCTCACATGCAGCACACCCAGCTTGCTGTGGAACCCTGTACTCGGGGGGAAGAAGGCCTCTCCTGAATGCCTCCCTCATGGCTGAGTCCTGCCCTCCCCCCACAAGCACATTTGCAGCCCCACTGCCGCTGAGGCCAGGCCTAGGTCCACTGGTGTCTGTTCTCTTGCTGGGGCGCCCCCCACCCCCAGGATCGTGCAATAGTTGAGTCACTCCTCCCAGTAGGCCAGGCAGCGGGTGCTCCTCAGTGCCCCCCTGCTCCATGCAAGTGCTGCTTGGGGTAGGCGTCATCCTGCAAAGGTGACGCTGACAGCCACAGTCAAAGCCACCACAGCTGCTGCTGCTCTGCCGCCTGTACAGAAGATACTGAATCTTTTTCATATTCTAATAAATCAGTGTGAGTTTTTTATAAGAGTCCGGAGCTACTTCCTTGGGTCTGGGGGAAGAGGGTGGCCAAATGGCCGGAAGTTCTTTACCCAGTGGCAAGCACTGATAGATAGTCTCATGCGCTGGCCACAGGGGTACAGGGCTAAGCAAATCGAGTGTGGTGCCCACCCTATATCCTACACCCTTCCACTGACCCTGAATAGCTCAGTTGTATTTGTGAATGAAAGGCTGAGGGGACAGAAGTTCCCATATTCTAACCCAAGAGGGGGTTAGTGAAAAAATGAAGCTTAGCCAGATAGAGATGGGCTCAATGGGCCCCAATTATCTCACTGGGAGTTGTGAACATTCTGGGCTCTGAAAAAAGGGTGGG
>PVKC010018372.1:0-19827 GCA_004027635.1 Crocidura indochinensis
TTTTTTAAGTTCTAATATTATAAGAAAGGAGAAAATAACATTTAAATTATATTAATTGGGCCTGACTAGTGGCGGAGGGTATAATGTGTTTGCCTTGTACATGCTTGCCTAGGACTAACCGCGATTCTATCCCCCAAGGTCCTATATGATCCTCTAAGACAGGAGCGATTTCTGAGTGTATAACCAGGAGTACTCCTGAGTGTCACTGGGCGTGGTGGAAAAACAAAAACAACATTAAAAAATATTATTTATGACATAAAACAAAAATATAAGCAAGTACAATGTACAAAGAATTGAATTGCTCATAAGTTTCCGAATCTCTCCCATGCCTGGATCTTGGCAGGAATAATTGACTTAAAATTTTGTGCATTATTACTGGTAAACCAGGATTAAAATTACGGTGGTGCTACATGGTCGAACAAGCAAGTGACTGCATGCTCCACAATTCTGAGGATCCACAGCAATGGGCCAATGAACTCAACTGGCAATAGTTGTGGTTCATAGTGTCCTCTCAAGAGCCCCAGGGCATGAGCCTCTCAAGTACCTCAAGAGACTCAGTTCTCAGCTGAGAGGCCAGTATTTCCATGAATATTTCCTGCTAGTTGGGCCTTTCTTTAAAGAGGACTTGGCTACTTCTGCAGACATGGAGGAAGGTTCTGGATAGTGGGCATGGCTTCCTAGGGCTTCTGGACATACAGAGGCAACTAGGGAGGCAACCTGGCATGGCTCCAAATCTACTAGGAGATGTCAGTCAGGAACCTACCGGAGTGTTTGTTGACTAGGAAACTGCAGAAATGAGAAGAGTGAAGCTGACCATTGTAGTGGTAGCATCTGTAATGCTCCCAGAATTAAATAGAGGGATTTTTCTCTACACCCCTCCGAAAAGCCCCAGTGTCATCAGCTTTGAGGCTAGTATGTCCATTTGTTTTTCCTGCTAGTTAAGCCTCTCTTTAGAATTAAATTTTAAAAAAGCTATATATGAGAGTGATTACAACCTCATTATTTTAGAAAAAATTTAGAATAGTATTTATCAAATTAACAATCTCTAAATTAATCATCTCTAAAGTGATAATAGTTGACTATAGTTTTTCTATATGAGTTTTCACTTATTAATATATATATCTTAACATAAAGAAGCAAAGTACATGCATGTTCATATTCTTACCTCTATAATGATAATATTTAACTACTTTTAATTAGAACAGTGTATAAGAGAAATATAAAGGATATATATATATAGGATATAAAGGATATATATCTGAGATATATAAAGGATATATCCTATATATATAGGAAGTCGGATATTTGCTTGTACATATAAAGGAGATATATATATATATATATATATGAAGTCGGATATTTGCTTGTACACAGCTACCCAAGTTCAAACTTTTGACATACTATATGGTTCTTCTAGAGTGGTGATTGAACATATAGCCAGAAAACAGCCATGAATAACACCATGTGTGGTACTAGAACAAAAATAATAATATAATAAAATTAGAATAAATGTGATCAGTTCATCTGACATGTGAATTTACTTTAAGAAAATCATGGAGATACTGGTTCATACCAATATTCTCAAATTCTATAAGCAGATTATACTCACAAAATTATATTTACATCATTCTATTATATATAATAAAATAAATGATAAGATAATAAAATTTAAATAGGTATAAATTATACTCAAATTATATTTTCTTCCACATTCTCATTAAAACTTGTATTCCCCTGCCCTTTAATGATGGCAGTAATTTATTAATATAAACTGGCATCTGTTATGGTACTTGTTTGCATTTCCCTGATAACTACTAATGTTATGTTGAATACATTTTCATGTACATATTGACAATTTATATGTCGTATCTGGAAAAAGATTTCTCAAATTCTTACCCATTTTGTATTCAGGGGTTTTCTTTTTACTAATAAATATACTCTTACTTGAATATTTTGGATTAAATGGCCATCAGATATTAGGTTTGTAAACGAACCTATTGACAAGCACAATCCTTAACATATTCAAAAAACCTTAAAGTGCTAGTAAAGAAAAAAGCCAAGACCAAGATTTGCAAAGGGAAGAAATAAAATATTTATTTGTATTCATGTAGCCGAGGTTCAATAACCAGCACAGGTTGGTTCTCTGAGTAGTACAAGGAGTGTCCACAAGGTTCTCTAAACATCTCCAGGCGTTACCCCTGAGTGTAGAGCCAGAAAATACTTTCTATGAAACACTGGGTATGACCCAAAAGTGTGCCTTCCTCTCCCCTGCCCCAAAATAAGCAAAATTTATAATATTTACTAGGCAAAGCAGATATATAAAAGAATACAATTATTTTTCCTCCACACAAATAGTATACAATAATGGCATAGAAATCACTGTAGAACTACAGTCAAATAATTAAAAATATAAAGTTTGTGACAAAAATCCATTATATTTCTGATATCTAGTCAACCACTTCTTCTCAATAAAGTCTTGATCTTTACAATGTTTTATGGTTTTGCCACTGGTTATGTTCTAAACTAGATTTAAATTATAAATATTTGCATCTACAAAAATCTTTCTACTTATGTTTTAAATGCAGAAAATTAGGAATCTCCAATTTTTGTTTTATACTCCAACTTTTTGTTTTCAAACTAAATGGACAAAAGTCCTTTAAAATTTCATCTAAAAAATTAAAATGCACTCTATTAAAGAAAACAACTTCTTATATCAGTCCATTTCCACCTGGAGCTAATAGTGAGAGGACTATGAGAAAATACCATTAACAGGGTGGAGAGATAGCATGGAGGTAGAGCATTTGCCTTGCAGGCAGAAGGACGGTGTTTCGAATACTGGCAACCCATATGGTCCCCTGAGCCTGCCAGGAGCGATTTCTGAGCTTGGAGTCAGGAATAACCCCTAGTGATGGTGGGTGTCACAGTCCCCGCAAAATAAAAAAAAATAAAAAAAGAAAAGAAAATACCATTAACATTCACATTTATGGATGTTCATAGTTTTTAGGAGCTTAGACCTCATAAATTTAGTTGCCCTCCTGTTTCTGTTGCCTCCTAAATTGATGACTCTAAGATCTCTAAGATCTTAGATCTTAAGACTAAGAGAATTTTTTTCCTCTGAAGTCTCAACAGAATTTCCAGCATCATCCTGTGACATTTAGCCTAGGATTGTATTCAGTGCTTATTACTTTACCTGTTGCCATTGCCCAGAAACTACTGAAATTGTGATTTCAATTTGCAGGAAACTGGAGCTAGTCTTTAAACTTATCAAGTTCTAGTATATATTTTCTCTACATTCTGCCTAGAAAGTAGATAATTAATTTTTTATTTAGCTATTCTTTTTCTCTTGAAATTTATGAGAGTGAGCAAGACTTCTCATTCCATCTGTAGGTCATTAAGTGACCTTTCAAATTTCCATTTGACATTGTGAGACAGTTCTGATTGAATCTTTTTTCAGTAAATAAATCAAGTACTCTTTTTCCAATACTTAGTAGTTTTTTTTTTACTCTTTTGAATTCCTTATTAATCATGCCTTTAAAAGATCTTTTTCTTCAAGGACTGTGAGATAGTACAAAAGGTCTGGCACTTACTTTGCTGAACATTCTATGAGTGATCCTTGAAAGCAGAATCAGGAATAAGGTTAAGCATTTCCAAGAGTAACCCCATTCAATCTAATACAATATTTCTGCTTCTAATCACCACTCAGACTTGAAGACAGCTACAACTTTGACAAAGAACCCCTAGATCTTAGTTCCATTCTGAGTTTCTATTGCTATATAGAAAGTGCACACATTTTATTGTATCACATATTGTAAAAATGTCCTAAAGCAATTATTTTACTTTCTGTGGCACTGATTGGGAATCCTTAGTAGAATTCAACTGTATATGATTTTACCTATTGAAAACAATTCCCAGCCTCTTAAAAAATGGTTGGATGACTGAGCTAACTTCAAATAGTGAACTACATCGATTGACAAAAGTGGTCTTCTACTATAACATTTTCAGAACTGTAAAACTTCTTTCATGAAACAAAATGTTAATGCCCCAGCTACTATCTCTCAAAGTTTAATTGAGACCAGAAACTTCATAGAATTGTAAAAATCATATTTGATGGCAAAAATACTAAGAAATCTGTCCAAATACCAAAGAAAATTTGTAATAAACTCTCAGTGTTATGAAAAGCACCAGAAAAAGCATTTGCACATAAGCTGTATTAATGTTCATAAACTTTCAATTATGAATATCTTAATAGAACTTCATAATTTCTTTCTCTACAAATGAGGTTTTTAACAACAAATAAAATATTTTATTTTCAATAGCAACAAAACCTGGTGGCACAAATAATTTTTACTATCATGTATTAAAATTTGGAAAAGACTAATAAATTTTTGCAACTTAGCACGAACTTGGCCAAACCTTCAGCAGATCCATTTGTTCTCCCTGCCAACTTAGTCACTTGCCAAACTCTGAAATAATTTGCTTTCCCAGAATGATTTGATGACTAAAATTAAGTTGAACTTTTCTCAAAGATGAAAAAGTAGACTGACTTGGTTAAGCCTCTAGTAAATTTTTCTCTTACCACATCCACTCTTGTTTAAACTGTTTTTCATAAAAATCAACTTATGTTAATAAGTGAAAAATATTAAATAAAGTCAATTTAACTCACTTATTTTTCTCTAAAATTATGGATGACTATTATTGCATGTCAATTCATTTGTTCTCTACTTTTCTAGTTTATTACTCTATTCTCAAAACCACTTTATTAAAATTTTAAGTTAGCACTTTTACATAACCATAATATTCTAAAAAATAATATCTTTAGTTATCTTCTTGGTCATGTGATACTAAAACAAATATGTATCAGTTTTAAATAATACTAAGGTAAATCCACATATATTGCACAAAATATAATTCATATGTAATGAGTATGGTAACTAGCTATTAAAAATAAATATATAGGAGTGGAAAGAGTACAGGCTGAGGCATTTACCTTATCTACTGCTAATACTTCCTAGATCATCAATACTACCCCTGTGCATGATCATTGAATGATCATTGAGCTCAGAGACTCAGGAATGATCATTGAGCTCAGAGACTGATATAAGTATTGAGCACCAATTAAAAAGTAAAAAAATGAAAAGGTTAATATTTTAAAATTAGATAATTGTTAAAGTTAAATATCAATGTACATCCAAATATGCATACACTTTTCCAAGTCACAAGCATCAAATACCTAAAAATGATACTCCTTCGAAATAAGAATAGAGTACAAATAAGTTGGAAATGAGAATAAATATGCAAACTAGTTAACAAATAAAATTATGAAACTATTCAGTTAAAAAGAAGTATCCAGTTAAATTTGAATTTTAGATAAATAACAGTTTTATTTGAATTTAATTTTATAATTTCTTTTTTTTATCAAAAGCAAGTTCTATGGAATAGTTCAGATATATATCAAATAAAGAAACATCGTTACTGTTCAATATTTTGAATATTTAGTTTTATGAATTTAGTGTATGTTTTCAATGTACCTTCTAAATATGGCAATATTTTTTTTAAACTTACAATGCTAAATCTGGCTTAGAGTAAGTAACCTTAAAAAAGATTGAATAATATAAGTAAATACTTTTTAAAAAATAAAGATTGCAACATTAGGTACTTAAATAAAAGGTTTTATTAATATTACAATATTATGTTCAATTTCAGAGGTGACATAAACCTTTACATTAACTCTCATTGATACTCTAGCCTACATAGGAACTTAA
Organism: Crocidura indochinensis; assembly: GCA_004027635.1. NCBI lineage: Eukaryota > Metazoa > Chordata > Mammalia > Eulipotyphla > Soricidae > Crocidura > Crocidura indochinensis. The sequence continues at coordinate 5,763 of PVKC010018372.1, forward strand.
TAATCTATAAGACAGTTAATAATATGGATAAAAGTAACTTTTTTTTACACTCAGATAAAGTTAACTTTAAGGTAACTTGTCAGGTATAGCAACAAGAATGTACAAATGTATGTCTTTTATCATGTTTTTTCCCTAGGAGTTCTGTGTGGTTAGTAAATAACATGCAATAAGACAAAGGTGAAGATGAAATTTTTGGTTACAAAGGTAAATCTGCATAAAGTATACCTACTATATGCACCTACTATATCATACATGAGAAATGGAGCACTAGACCCTGAAGTTTACATAAAATATTTCACACAAGAAATGGGAATGGGTAAAAGCAAGCTAACAAAGATGTTAAATACAAGGCAAGCACAAAATGAACAATGAACAAATATTTGCAAAAAATTATTTACAGGGTATAAAAAGAAGCACAACTGGTACTTAGCAGAGAGCAAGATTTAATTGTAAAGCAAAGAATAGAAAATTATTATTTTTAAGGGAAAATTTAAAAAGGTCAAAATTCATCCCAGAGGTTTCTGCAACGTCAGTGAACTGTATCCAGGGAATCTTCAAAAAGGCAAAATTTCACATTTCTATTGCTTAAAATGTCAGACTATATTTTGAGAATATATTTCCACAATCATCAATTTCCCTGTGGAATGATTGAGTTTCCTCCAGTGTTTCTCAGCTGTATTGATCTCTACTAGTATAGAGTAGTAAACAGTTTCTTAATTCATTTTTCATCAAAATCTTTTCTTTCTGTGACTTTCCTCTTTTTATGTTTCTTTTGTTCCTCAGGATCACTTCCAACTCTTCATCACCTCTACTCTGTCTCACTTTTTTTTTTTTTTTTCTTAAGGTAGTTGTCAGATCGGGGTAATAACAAACCTCAAGTGTACTGTAAGAGGTCCTTTAGAGTTACTCTTATAATAGATGGAAAGAGACACAGATAGCTAGAGAAGTCCTTGCTAAAAATCTAAAAAAATAATGAAAGAAAATATAATTACAAAAATTGTGTGGAATTTTCGCAGTCAAAGCTATCTGGAAACCCTCTGATAAAATGTAATAAATTCTCATCTCTAGCAAATTTCAGCCTTACTGAAATTGGACACAGTCTTTGCTAAAGGTGTCCAGTAGAGTCTAATTAACTCTCTACATTTGAGATGCTAGTAAGAAAGGAGTGTGAATCTGAGCTATAGAAGTGTACAAGTTAGGGAGGCTTTTAAATCTTCAGCTTCTCTTGAACACTCAAGACTAATATAAACAGCCTGTTTACCCCATCTTTAGAACTGTGCTTCCAAAGGCATATCATAGGCACATGTGTCCAAGATTAATGTCCATGCTTTTAAATAGCACCTAGTATGTGATAGACTTTATTTCAAAAAAGTATGTCCGGGGCCAGCGAGGTGGCGCTAGAGGTAAGGTGTCTGCCTTGCAAGCGCTAGCCAAGGAAGGACCTCGGTTCGATCCCCTGGTGTCCCATATGGTCCTCCCAAATCAGGAGCAATTTCTGAGCGCTTAGCCAGGAGTAACCCCTGAGCATCAAATGGGTGTGGCCCAAAAAAGCAAAACAAAACAAAACAAAAGTACGTCCACAGAAACTGATTTCAACAGGTTAAGGGATCATCTTGAGGTAGGCTTTGACAATCACATAGCTGATTAAATTCTCAATAGCAGATTGTTGAGAGCTCTCGACTGAGATACACATTTATTGTGTGCTGACAGAAGAAATTTTCAGTGAATTCCACATGTGCTACTCTTAGGTTACTCACTGTTTGGATTATAGTGAAAGAAACTCTACCTTAAATTAAACATTTTTTGATTCTATAAATAAACTTTGGAGCCTGAGAGATAGTACATCGTGTACAGCATTTACATTGAACACTGGCCACTAGGTCCCTCTTATCTCCAGTGTGCAGAGCCAGGAGTAAGTTCTTAATAATGAGTTAAGGCCCAAATATTACCCCCACAAATAAATTTTCTTATAAGCTGTCATATAATCTGATAATAATATGACTATATTTAAAACCTTTGATTAATTCTTGTAGTTTAATTCTTGAAAATGATTTTAAAAATATAACTGATAATATATTCTATCACTTCTATTATAAATATAAACATGTCTAAAATTATAAATAAAAACAATTAAAATAATGAAAATAGAAAGATGGAAACCTTAGGTAAAATAGAAAAAAACAATATGAGCATAAATAGTACAATAGAGAGTAAAGTAAATTAATGACAACAAGAACTATGTTCTAAGTTTATACTATCAATTAGACAACATTAAGAAAACTCAAACTTACAAATTTTAATAAATGCATGCAAAAATTTAGTATAGCTAAAATAATAAATGTAAAATTTAATGGTCTCATTTTTTAGAGGCTGGAGTGATGGAACAGAGAGGCAGGACATTTGCCTTGCACACTGCCGACCTGGGACAACCCAATTTAATCCTTGGCATCCTAAATGGTCCTCTGAGTTTACCAAGAGCAATTTCTGACCAGAGGCCATTTCAATGCCACCAGGTGTGCTCCCCAAAAGTCTCGTTTTTAAATGTAAAGATCTCTAGTTTGATTAGTTATTAGTAAATTTCTTCCCTCTTAATTTTATATTATCCATTTCTCACTTGTGGCAGTAGGCTTTTAAATGACCACTCTACAGATAAACTCCTTTTTAAATATGAAAGATCATTTGTCCTTTAAAAGTTGGCATGAGGCAAGGCTGTCCCCTCTCCCTATAGCATCACTTTCTCTAACTTTAAATTGTGCTAAAAAGCAATAATCATTAAAAGAGCATGATATTGGGACCAGAGAGATAACGCAGCAGTAGGGCGTTTGCCTTGCATGCGGCTGACCCAGGATGGACCTGGGTTTGATTCTCAATATCTCATATGGTCCCCCAATCCAGGAGCTATTTCTGAGTGCATAGCCAGGAGGAGTAACCCCTGAGCATTACCGGGTATGACCCAAAAAACAAAAATAAATAAACAAATAAATAAACAAGAGCAGGATATTGTAATAAAGACAATACTCTCAGATCAATGGAATAGACTTGAGTTTTCTGAGTTTTCTGAGAATGACTCCCAGACATATAATTAATTAATTTTTGATAAAGGGGCAAGAAAAGCAAAATGGAACAAGGGAAGCCTCTTCAACATATGGTGTTGGGAAAATTGTCCATCACATGCAAAAAAGCGAAGTCAGAATTCTATCTAACACCAAGCACAAAGGTTAAATCAAAAGGATTAAAGACCTTGTAGCAAAACCAAACTATAAAGCATATAGAAGCATAGGCAAAACACTCCATGACATTAAGAAAGGCATCTTCAAGGAGGAAACACCACTCTCCATCCAAGTGGAAGCTGAGATTAATGAATGAGTCTACAAATAAGAAAATTCTGCACTTCAAAGGAAACAGTGATTAGGATACAAAAGCAACCCACAGAATGGGAGAAGCTATTCACCCAATACCCATCATATAAGAGGCTAATATCTAAGATATATAAGGTACTGACAGTACTAAAGAAGAAGAAAAAATCTAGCACAATAAAAATATGGAGAGAAGAGAAACAGACATTTCTTAAAAGAAGAAATATAGATAGCCCAAAGGAACATAAAGAAATGCTTTCACATCATCAAGGAGATGCAAATTAAAATAACATTGGGGTATCATCTCATGCCATAGAGAGACTGGCACATATCACAAAGAACAAGGCCAATCTCACCACAAAGAGTGGTGAACTTTTTTAGGGAAATAACTACACTAACAACTAACATGAAGATGTTAAAGAATGAGACAAGTAGAATGCCTGTACTGGGGGAGGAGGGGAGAATTGGTGGTGGGAATGTTGCACTGGTGATGGGGGCGTGTTCTGTTGATAACTGAAACCCAACTACAAACATGCTTGTAATTATGGTGCTTAAATAAAGATTTATATTAAAAAAAAAAGAACAAGAACTATCAGTGCTGGTGTAACTAAGGAGAAAGGAACTCTCATTCACTGCATGTGGGAAAGCTATCTAGTCTGCCTTTCTGGAAAACATTATGAATATTTCTCAAAAAGCTGGAAATTGAGTCCCCATATATCCAACAAAACCGCAGCTAGACATAGACCCTCGGAATACAAAAACACATTATTAAATGCCATCTGCACTACTATGTTTATTGCAGTTTATTTACAATAGCCAGAATCTGGAAATAACCCAGGGGCCTGACAACAATGGTAGGTATAGCTACACAATGAAATATTATGTAACTGTTATGAAAAATGAAGTCATGAAAGTTTTCTCTACATAGATGAACATGGAGACTATTATGCTGAGATAAATGAGTCAGAGAGAGGGATATACATAGAATAATTTCAATCATCTGTGGATGTAACAAAATATAAGAAAATATGGTTATAATATCCAGAGACAATAGAAATGATGACTGGAAGAACCATTTCAATGAAAATGGTAGTGTGAGAGAGAAGTAAAATGCCTGCTCTAAAGACAGGCAGGGGAGAAGGAGGACAGAAATGAGAACATTGGTGGCAGAAAGTTACACTGGTGAATTGTGGTATATATTTTATATCTGAAATATAAACAGAAACATTTCTGCAATCTCTGTACTTAGATAAAAATTATTTTCATAAATACTAAAGATTATTGAGTAAAGTTGAGAAAAATGGTTGATCCTTTGTTTCTTTCTAATATCTAGAGGGTAATGTGAAATTTGAGAATATGCATATTTACTGAATCTTCTATATGCAATTAGTGTCCTTGTTATACATATAATTGTGCCCTTTAAAATTGGCTCCATGGGAGGTAAGGCGTTTGCCTTTCATGCAAAAGGTCATCTGTTCGAATCCCGGTGCCCCATATGGTCCCCCGTGCCTGCCAGGAGCAATTTCTGAGCATGGAGCCAGGAGTAACCCCTGAGCACTGCCGGGTGTGACCCCCCAAAAAAAAAAACAATAAAATTGGTTCCATGATACAATAGAATAAACATTAATCTTTTAAAAGTTAGAATGAAACTAATTTATGATCCTATAGTAAGGAGTTCAGAAACATATGAACAAATTTTATGTTGCATGTGTTTTGCTTTATCTCTACATTATTTGCTCATAATAATGGTTTCTTAGAAGCATTTCATGGATATGAGAAAAATAATTTTGGGGGGAAATAAACTTGAATTCATTTAATTCATTAATAAACTTAAATTCATTTAAATTAAATAAACTTGAATTCATTTAATAAATGATAAGGCACATATAAATTTAGCTACATTTTTTGGAGAGCATATAATGATCCAAATTATAGCTATTAAGCTTTTTCAAAATTTGCAGAAAGTAAGCACTGGTTGTTCTGTCAAGAAATTTCTTAATTGTTGGGCTGTAAAAATAGCATAGCAGTAGGGCATTTGCCTTTCACACAGCTCACCGAGAATAGACCTGGTTTTGATTCCTTGGGTCCTATGTGCTCCCCTGAGCCTACCAGGAGTAATATCTGAGCACAGAGTGAGGAATAACCTCTGAGGTCTCAGGGTATGGCCCAAAAACAAATAAACAAAAATATAAAATATCTCTTAATCCTGAAAAATTTAAATTCTAGGAATATTCTCTTTAATTTACTTGTATTAATCTATTAAGTAAAATTATATAAATTCACTGTGTTGATTTACTTGTGTGAACAACCAACTATAAGTGGATAATAACAATCTATATTGCCCTTACAAGAAATAAACACTGTATTTGTTGTAAACTGCTTAACAGCAGCTTAGTTTCATAATTTTGATGCTGCTTTCTAGACAGTCATTGACTTTCTTTTTTTTTAGTTGTTTGTATTGAAGCCACCTCTGACAAAGCTTTCTCTTCTTTCTATACTCAAGAATTACTCCTGACACTGGTCAAGGGGCATATTGGAGCTGAGAATCTAAATTGGGTCATCTGTGGACAAGGCAAACTTTCTACCTTTGTACATTTATTCTAGTCCTCTTTATTATTTTTTATTTTATCAATTTAATCTTAAGTTTAATATTTTAATATTTTATTAATAATTATTAAATAAATTTAATAAAAAATAAAATAAAAATAATCAGATAATTATTTTAATATTCAATAAATTTAAGTTAAAAATTAACTTTTCTTTTCTTCTTTATTTTTTAATATATATATGTAAAAAATCCTTCACCAGTGCAACATTCCCACTACCAATATCCCAAGTGAAGAAAAGAACAGGCCTCCCAATTCTTACCATAGGCTGTGTTCTTTACACTGACTGTATAGAAAGGGGAGGTACAGTAAATGCATCCCCTATACACCTCAACTCAGGCCCTTTGCCTGGTCTGTATTGTGAATTGGGGGACAAAGAAATTAAAAAATTAAAAAAACAAATATAGTTTTAATTTTTATCAATTTTTAAATGAACATATATTCTTCATGTCTCAATTCATATACTAGAAAATATGTTTTTACTAAAATGTTTATCATAGAATTTCCATGCTCAACTTCTTCCATTTCAACAGGTTTTCCAGTTGAGGTCAACTCTTGGTTAACATATTTAAGGTCTTTTTGGAACCAGAAGTAGTCTCCCTTACTTCTACCTGCTTAGAAGGAAAATCCTCAATACCTTATGTCTGTCATCTAGGCAGACCCACATCTACATTTCAAATCCTCTAAGCAAAGGTTCAAAATCCATTTAGCCCTTCAGAACCACACGTATTTCTATCACGCATAAGTCCCACTTGCTTTTGCTTATACTGCCTGCATCATATGACTGTGACAACTCTACTTATCACATCTTTTACAGCACATATTAAACTTCTAGTCATTGAGTAAATAGAAAAGGAAAAGAGTGATACTATGCCTAACACTTCAGAGACTCCCAATCATTTGAACTGAAATGATTTATACTTGGAACATAGGAAATATAAAAACCCACCCAGTTTAGTGAATGAAGATAATAGAGTATAAGGTTCTAGGAGTGCAACTAGATCTGTAATCTCTCAGATAATAATCTTAGAGATTCCAAAAGTGAGGACTTTTAAAGATCTCATTTTGAATAAATAGTAGCACAGGTAGTCAGTAAAGCATTTTTTCTTATATAAGGAAGTATAAAAATAGAAATGAGAAAACTTAGAAAGTGAAAAAATATAGATATAAAAGAAAGAATCTCAGAAGGACCAAGCTGTTGAATAATAGAAGCTGGGTTTCCTAGAGGGAGGTGAATTGGTAGGATTTTCTAGGACATTACTTAGAAAGACAAAGGTATTCAGGTGGTTGATGCAGTGCTGAAAAATATAAATGTAAAATGTGTAATAAGGTACTATACTTCAATGAAAATGGTAAAAAATAAAATATTTTGGGGCCGGAATGGTGGTGCAGTGGTAGGGCTTTTGCCTTGCATGTGGCTGACCTTAAGTTGGACAGTGCTTCTGTCCCCCAGAGTCCTAGATGGTTTCCCAAGCCAGGAACAATTTCAGGGCCCAAAGCCAGGAGGAACCCATGAGTATCACCAGGTGTGGCCCCCAACAATACTCCAAAAAATTAAAATAAAATAAAATGAAATATTTCAAATTAACTACAGATAAGTTATATGCAGTATAATACCAGAGACATGATTTGTTATATGTACCTACAGATACCCTTCATCTAGTAATGCACCTCTAGATTTGAAAACCCTATATATATATAAATCTTTATAAACCAATATATTGCCAATAACTTTACAAAACATATATTTTGTATTTTTAAATATTATTTAGAAAACTAACTTTGAATATTTAAAACTTTTTAATTTTCTTTTGTCCATACTTGTGAGAACCTTAAAATAATAAAAGTACTGGCTATAATTACAGTCTAAGTCAGAGAAAAGAACAGACAATAATTACCATTAAGTTTCAGATACCAAAGGAATGATGCATGTAATATTTATTTTCTTGTTTATTCCCAATATGAAATTAGAAACTCAGATAAAGTTTATCAACTCATCTCAGATGATGTAACTTTGAGTTATCATTGCATCTGGTAATAAAACTTAGTTTCATATGAGGTCCTGTCAATATTCATATAGTTATATTTCTTACTAATTTTTGTCTCATTCCCAAAAGATAATAATTTTTTAACAAATATCCAACTTTCTTAGTTTAACTATAATTCTCTGTATGAGAGTCTAAAATGGGCATTTTACGCTTGTCAATATTACAAATATTATAATTATTCAGATAACACTATATTTTAGAAATCTGAGGGTATGAAAAGAAATATGATGTTATGTTAAGAATGGCTTAGCGTGACAGCATATAGTTAAATATAGAGATTTTACGAAGATAGTTCGTAGGCATCAAAAAAACTAAATGGGCCTCAAAGATAATATAGATGTTAATGTACATGTTTTGCATGAAACTGACCCCATTTAATCCCTGGCATTACCTGGTCCCCAAGAATGCAAGAATGCCTGGCTATAGTCATGGAAGCTCAAATGAGAGAAGTATTGTCTTAAATCTAAAATCTAGCATAGAACTACAATGTCAGGAGTGAACCTAGGATTGCAGAGTAACAGTTAGACCTTCCCAAAATTGATTAAAGAAAATTACTCAAATACAAGAATTTTCCATATATCTATGAGCACATAGAAAAAAAATAGGGTAATATTAAAAAATGACAAATAGTCTTTATAAGGTAAATTTTGGCAGAAATGAGGGATTTCTTATGTTGCACAAGTTTAGTTATCCCTCTGTGATCAAGGTAAGCTCTATTTGGTGTCTATTACATATCTGTGGATGATCAATGCAGATCCTACAGTATATCCTATATAAGTTGATAGTATCAACAAATAAGACATAGAAGAAAAGTCTGTTATCATGTGTATTGATGCAGAAATTGGAAAAAATACTATTAAGAAGTATGTTTTTAGTAATATCATACCACATATAAATAAATATGTTGGCTTTTTTTTACTTTTAAACATCAAATCAGAGGCCTGGGAATAATTAAACTATCCAGCTGGACTAGAAGAGAGTAGTAAAGTATGACTGTCAATTCTAAAATATGCTTTATTTATGTATTGCCCACTTTAATTATACATGCCATTTTGTTTAAAAATATGAAGTATTTTTTCATTAAATATTTATACATACATGTTTTTGCAAGGTAGAGGCCCTAAGGTTGCAATAAATATAAACATGCAGGTTCTTGAGCCAAGAGAAATTGAATAATAAAGAATCCTCCTGATTTTCACCAACATATCTAATAAACTCCAGTAATGAAGCCCTCAAGATTTCTTTCTAATGTCTTCCAGACAATCTAAATTTCCAACTAAAATAATAGACAGTTCTGTTACTTCCTAAGTTTATATGTAATATACAACCAACAGTTTCCCAAATACTACCAAATTATGAATATTGATTAACTACATTATTAGATTTGTATGGGAAAAATAACTTACTTCACCATATTTTTTTAAAAGTACTATTTAAGGGCGAGAGTGATAACACAGCAGTAGGACTTTTGCAATGCTTGCAACTGACCCAGAATGGACCTGGATTCGATTCCCAGCATTCCAGATAGTTCCCTTAGCCAAGAGTGGTTTCTGAATGAATAGCCAGGAGTAACCCCTGAGCATCAGCAGATGTGAGTGACCCAAGCAACAACAACAACAAAAAGTACTTATTAATATTGCAAATAGTTAACAAATATTTAGACTTCTATAAGAATAAAACATCTCACCTTTCTATGATTTTTAAATATAGATCTTACATACACAAAATTAAAACTCCACACACTTAATTGGCAGTAGAATAATATTAAAGTTTTAGATCATGTCACGATGATCTAATTAATGACATGTTTTACTCTATTGTTTCATCTCTATTATTATGACACAGTGAAAAGAGATAGTTTGTGCAGCATCTTAAACACTACTAGATGTAATGAGATCAATACTGTGTGTTTACGTAATTATGGTTATTTCAAAAATCTAGAATGTGTAATCTAAAATTCTCCTAAATAAATATAGGGTTTCACAGTTTAAACACAAATGCACTTCTTCAAAATATAAGTAGTCTGAGGATGTATAATCCAGAGGTGCAGAATATTGGTGGGCAGAATCAAAAAGAATGAGACTGAGATGAACTTCTGAGTAACCTGTGCTACTACTCACTGATGGCCAATAGCAACTTGAGTTCCTTCTACTTTCTATATTCTATCCTATGTTCTTGTCTGCTGATCTACGTGAGTAGGCCCACTTGACTATTAATGATCGCTAGGAGTTGATCCCTATTACTTGAAAAATGAATTCAATTAATGATCCCTATTAGTTGATTCCTAGGACTGAAAAAAGAAAAAAAAGTAAGGGGAAACAAAGTTAAAAGAATGAGAACAAAACTAAATATGCCTACTTGCTGCAAAGGGAAGGAAGCCTAATACTTGCATAAGAAAACCATGCATGTTTGCCTGTTTTAAAGAGACTGAAACCAGGTAATAGCTGAAGAAACCTAAGGGTATTTGTATATCTGCAGTGAATCTAATTGTAGCGACAATATTGTAAATGATCGAGTCCGTATGGGCATATGTGCCAGGCTTAATGTGATCTTGTGCAGGCTGCTTAAAGGCGATTGCCTTAATTTCAGAAGCATTTTCACAGATGACCATACTGGAATGCCAAACTTTGGATTGCTGGGATTCCAAACTTTGGATTCCTATTTTAATTTTAACACATTCTACAAGATCTAACATGAATGTAACTCTTTACCAAGCAATAAAACAAATACTATGATAAGTTGTACATATACTTTAACATATGAAAATTATCTATATTTTTACTTTCTATATGCAAAATAAGTCAATTGAGTCAAAATTGTATTCTAGTATATATACTTAAGAGATCCAGAGGCAATTATGAAAGTATTAGTGGCTCACTAAATCTGACAATGCTATATTTTTAACCATTGTCACTTTGAAATAAAATTATAATTGATTTTATAAATTTCATTAATTTTGGTTCTGAAAGGTATACCTGGGTGATAGTCAGGGATTATTTCTGGCTCTGCACTCAATAATCACTCCTGGTGGAGCTCAAGGTATTTTTTTTTTTTTTTTGGTTTTTGGGTCACAACCAGCAGCGCTTAGGGGTTACTCCTGGCTCCAAGCTCAGAAATCGCTCCTGGCAGGCTCAGGGGATCATATGGGATGCCAGGATTCGAACCACCGACTTCTGCATGCAAGGCAAATGCCTTACCACCATCCTAGCTCTCAGACCCCACTTTTCCTTTTGTGAGCTCAGATTTCTTATGGAATATCAGGGATCAAACCGAGGTTGGCTATGTGAAAGTTATATACCCTTTCCACCCAACTATCACTCCAGCCCAACTTCAGTATTAGTTTATGTGTTACTAAATAAAATATAAAGTAAAAGATATTGACACAAAATTATAATTAAGCCCAAAATAATACTCACAATTCATTACACAATATTATTATGAGCACCATGATTTATAATAGTATCAATAATGGCATTACATACATATAACTTTCCAATAATACACCCACCACCATTCAGGACTCTCCAAACCCCTCTCCAGAGACCCACCATAGTAAGGTCAATTCTATTCATTCTTTAACTCTCACTAAGCAATTATGTTTCCAAGGAGAATTACTAAATATCAACTATCATATTTTATCACATTGAATATTTCTGGCTTTTACCTATGTAAAAACCTATTTTTTACCTATTTATAAAAAACAAAAAATATATTTAAAAAAAAAACTATGGTTCTCTTATAGCCTGTTTGGATAATTTACATTTTTAGAAGAAATTTTATGTCTTCAGTTTTATCTGAATTTTTTTAGAGGTTGGTGATTATTAGAATGTGTGCATGCATGCATACAAGTATATTTCATGTTAATGAGTGAGTGTGACTTTACTTCATCATCAATAAAGTTTCTCATGTTTGCTTAAAAAGAGAGTTTGATGGACTAAAGGAATGTTACAGTGCCTAGGACATTTTAATTTTACACAGTTGCTGAGTTCAGTGTCAGAGTGCTCCTTATGATTCCTGATACCTGAAAGAAATGATCCTGAGCACAGTCAGGAGTAAGCCCTAAGCACCATAGTGTGTCCCCAAACCAGAAAGAGAGGAAAGAGATGGAAAGAAAAGACATAGAGAATAATCTCTGAGAATCATTATTCCTAGACTCACTAAACTATTGCATTCCCATTTCTATTGAATAGGAGCTTACAGCATAATTGATGATCAGCCCCTATAAACCACCAAGAGTGAGAGCATTTTGCACAATATGAGATTGAGTTTATATATAAAGATGATGTAAAGACTACATATCACATAGTTGAGATATTTTATCATTATGCATTTGTTTACAGGTAAGTGGAAGCAAAATAATTTAAAAAGAACAAGAGGGGAGAAAGGAGCACAACAAGTAAATTTGTGAAAATTATTGCATCCCACAATGAGATCATTAAATCATTGTCCGAAGGTTTGGTAAGCTCTTGTTGCTAGTTGATTATTCTGTTACTTCTTATATTTCTGAATATTAGGTGGCTTCAAATACACATTGATGTATAAAAATTGGTTCTAGAAGAAGAGTTTTTGACGATCTAGCTCTGAAATTTGCATGTTTATAAAGAAAGTACTTATCAAAAGTTTAACTATTGTTAGGTTAACTACCTAACAAAAAGTTTATTTTATGAAATTAATTATATTAAAATACCATCCGTCTCACATATTTGTGCAAGAAGTAAATGCTACAGTACTAGAATGCCACTAATTCAACTAATTTAAATAAAGTCATGATTAAATGTAAAGAATTTAATAGTTTGATTAGTTATCACAAAAATGTAATGCCCTGTTTTGGCATAATATAGAAATAGTATTATTGGTATTATTTAGTATTTTGTCATCAGTTATATCAAAGAGCATTCTTGTAAAAGATGTATTTAGCATTTTAATTGAACACCTAATGAACTATGTCAGTTTATTTTTTAATTAACTAAATCATAGAAGAAAGTTATTTCAAATACCAGTCCAGAAATATGTCTTCTCATATGTGTTAAATTTATCTACACAAAATAATAAGTAATACTGTACCATGATTTTCATTTTACTTATCATTTAGAATACTAGAGCTATGTAAAAGATCCATAGCTAATATCTAGGGAGGCTCCCTGATTACCTTCTTGATCCTGTGAATTACTGCTTGTTAATGCTCTATTTATATTTCCCTTTATTTTCTTAGAAAGTTGTTCATTTTAGGTAGTTTTATTTTTACCATTTCTTTAACATCAAGACCTCTATGAAAAGAATTTACAACCTAACATTTATTATAGTTTTTTAGGGGTACAATCAGTGATATTCAGGTATTCAGGGAATCATACATAGTGGGCACCAGGGATCTCACTTCTGTGAAACAAATTTACAGCCTAACATATTTTAAATTTTTCTGGAGAATATATGCAGTATTGTTCAGGAATTACTCCACTCTGCACTGAGGCATCATACCTGGTGGTCTCTAGGGATAATATGGTATGATGCAGATTGAACTTGGGTTGGTTGCATGCAAGGCAAATGTCCTTCCCAATATGCTGTCACTCCAGCATCAAGATTTTTGATGTATTAAAAGAAAATTTCTTATTATATCTATTTTTCAGTCTAGTAAAGATATGTACACAGTCATGTGAATCTTAATACTTTACGATTTAGTAAAGTACTAAAGTATATTTAAACTGTTTTAATAACATTTCTTTATCAGAAACTCCTATTAAAATAGTCATAATAAATCTTTTCAAATCCTTTAATTTTTTCTATTTCAAAGACTTATAAGGATTTTAATCAAGTGAAAAAGTTAAATAAATAATAAGATTTCTAAGGGGATACACATTCGTGAACTATAAAATCCTTACCTAATCCAGTACAGAAAATTACTTCTTAAGAAATCTCTTGGTACTCCACTTTAAAGCTCTTTAATTTCAAGAACAGTATACATTTGTATTGGGCCCTTAGTAAGTCACTTATTTGCACCTTGGGGTTAGTGTTTAAATTATAATTAAGCACTTGAAATTTTTGAGAATATACTTACCAG
>PVKC010018373.1:0-19677 GCA_004027635.1 Crocidura indochinensis
TAATTTCCTCAATCTTTACTTTGCCTATGCAGAACAAACAAACACAACATAAACAAAACAAAAACTTTGCCACATCTGCCCCCACCCATTTTTTCTTCTTTTAATTTTATTTGTATCTTCTAGATAGAAGCTCCCACTTTTGCATAGAACCTTAGAACTTGAATAATTTTGTTCTGCCTCATATTTCTATATCTTTCTACAAATTGATAAAAGAAAAAAAAAGTGCATAGGACCCCTGGGGCCAAGTGCTCTCAGGAGCATTGAATGGAAAGAAATGGTCCGATCTAAATACTCAAGCCAAAGTCAACGACAATAGAATCAAGAAACCCAGGCTACAACAAACTACACAAAATGGATCTGTTACACTAACAGTCCAGAGGGCTTAATGTAGAGCTATGAGATGCATGCTGGGAACTATGGTGGAGAGAGGTAAACAGTGATGGTGGGAATGGCCCCACTTTATTGTCACTATGTATCTTAAATATAACTGTGAAAGACTTGTAATTCACAATGATCTCAATAGAAATTAAAAAAATACTATCTAAGGAAAGAACATTTATATTCATTTATTCATTTACTCAATTGTTATCTGTGCTTATATTACGTACAGCACAGTGCTAGAAATAATGGAACATAACACAATCTAAGAAGTTATAAGTATGCAAAAATACATGATTATCAAAGAGTTTTTAAGAACTGTAATTTTCATAGAGATAGAGAGGCCAGAAATAAATCCTTGTTTATATTGGCAATTTATTTGTAGCAAGACAAATCATCAGAGAGAATAGTTTACTCACAAGTAGTCCTGGGATTAGTAGACACCCACATGCAGAAGAAATAAGTTGGGCCTTTTACTCACATTATTACAAAATATAACTCAAAAATACATTTAAGAACTAAAACAAGAAATTATCCTATATAAAACACCGGGTTAAAATTTTATAACCCCAGAATTGGCAATGAATTCCTGGCAGTATAACAAGACATTGGGAAAAAAAGGTTATTGTACTTTATGAAAATAAAAGTGTTTTTTGTTTATTTTGGGCCACACCAGTGAGGCTCAGGAGTTACTCTTGGATCTGCTCAGAAATCTCAGAAATATCTCCATATTTGGGGGACCATATGAGATGCTCATAGGTTCATACTGGATCAAACATGTGCAAGGCAAGCACCCTACCACTGTGCTATAGCTCCAGCCCCAAAATGTTTTTTATTTTCAAAGGATATTTTCAATAAAGTGAAATGTCAATATCATTGTTAACACATTGCCTGATTCTTCTATAAGTGGTATCAAAGCTGAGCTTATCTGGGGTAGGCTTAGGGTGGCTGCGAAAGAACTTTGGGACACTGGTGAAGTGAAGCTGGCACTCAGATGTTAGATGTGGTGTTGGAACAATATTTGCATGCAAAGGTTAATTAGCAGTATTATGGTACTTTAGCAAAAATGGTAAAGAAAAGTAACACATTAAAAATGGAAGAAGGGCCCACAGAGAGGATGTAGTTGATACGGCACTTGCTTGCTACCACTGACTTGAGTTCAGCATTTTATAGGTCCCTCTGATCCAGGAGAGAGGCATGAATGCCTATTATTGTGCCCCCCCAATAACCCCTAAAAACCATAAAACCCAAACCAAATCAAAATAAACAAAATAAAATAAGAAATGGATAAAGAAAATGAAAAGAATGGAGGACTGCAGAATGGTAGAAAATAATTCATTTTATAAGGACATGTATCTAGAATAGATAACTAATTCTTATAATTTAATACATGAAAAAACCTGATTACAATATGAACAAAGGATATTAATAGGCATTTATTCAAAGAAGATATACAAGTGTCTAATGGACACATGGGGAAATGTTTATAATTATTAGCCATAAAGGAGAGATAAATCAAATTAAAAGACAAATACCATTCTGTACCCATGAGAATGACTGTAAACAAAATGTCAGGTAAGTGTTGGCAAAGAATGATGCTAAATTACCTCAGTACTGGTGAATAGCTTAAAATGGTACAGGTGCTGCAGAAATAGTTTGACAATTTTTCAGAAAGATAAACATAAAGTTATCCTATATCACAGTTATTCCAATTCTAGGTGTTTTCTCAAAATAATAGGATGTAGGTCTCAAGCAGATCCTGGATTCCAGCATTCATGGAAATATTATTTATGGTAATCAAAGGAAAGAAACAGTCCTAGTGTTTATAAATAGATGAAATGGGTAAACTAAATGTAGCAAGTACATATGATTGAATATATCCAACCTTAAAAAGAAAGGATGTCTGAAAGATTTGTTATTCACTTTGGTCTCAATAAAAATTATTAAAAATAAGAAAGGATGTCTGGAATATATTCAGAGGGCTGGAACTCACACCTTCTATTCAGTAATTACAAGTTCAGTCACTGGTACTGCATGTGCCATGAGTATTAACCCACTAAGAGTTCCTGAACACTACCAGGTATCATTGCCAAACCAAAGAAAAATTTAAAAAGAAGAAAAAAGAACTACAGTAATAACTATCATGGCAATGGTAAAGAGTGAGAGAAGTAGAATGCCTATCTCCAATGAAGAGAGGGAGTGGGTGAAGGAGGAGATGAGGGGCATTTGTGGTGGGAAGGTTGCATTGGTGAAGGGGGAGTGTTCTTTTTTTCATAACTGACACCCAACTACAAACATGTTTGTAAACATGGTGCTTAAATAGAGATATTATTAAAATTTAAAAAAAAGACAATTGGAGGTCTTAAGGCTTTTTCTTTGTAAGTTGTTCACATATATTGTTATATCTTTGTTATATCTTTGTAAGTTGTTCACTTATATTGTGTCATTTGTAAAAAAAATAAGAAAAAAAGAAAACCCTCATACATGTTACAACACAGAACTTTGAAAACATAGGACAATGATTACATGGCTTTACTCTCATAATGTACTTAGAATGAACAAATTCATAGGCACAAGATAAAATAGTTCTTTAAAGACTAGGGTAGGTAGAATAGGGTTTTGTTCAAAGTATACAGAGTCTATCGTGTATTTATTTTTAAGTTTTGGAGCTGGATAGAGACTGCAAAACATTGTGAATATTCTTTGCCACTGGGTTATATATTTGAAATGATTGTATTAGCTTATATTTAGACACACTCTCAAAAATAACCCATAAAATCTATTCTTTTTACTATTTTTTTTTTTTTTTGGTTTTTGGGCCACATCCAGTGACGCTCAGGTGTTACTCCTGGCTATGCGCTCAGAAGTTGCTCCTGGCCTGGGGGACCATATGGGGCACGGGGGATCGAACCTCGGTCTGTCCAAGGCTAGCTCGGTAAGGCAGACACCTTACCTTTAGCGCCACCGCCCGGCCCCCATAAAATCTATTCTTAAATAAGGTAGCTTTTTATTATTATCTTAATGTTATTTATATAAATTCTTCCATTTCTAATTCAATATGTTGAATTTAGTTCCTATGCCTAGAATTTGTCTTGGGGGTCATTCTAAGAAGTGCTCACAGAGTTCAGTGTCACTTTTGATGATTTTTCACTAACTTGGCTGCTTTAAATACAAGAGTTATGTTGCTTGAACCCTGTACTTACCTTAATCATTATGGTTCTCCAGCTTGCTTGAGAATTTCCAGGGTTATACCTGAGATGCTTGGGGGACCAGAGATAGAACCTGGTTTGGATACATGTAAAGCATTCACCTTAATCCCTACTCTATCTCCCTGCAACCAGGAATTTGTATTATTATTTTTATTTTCTAAAATAAATATGCTGCTTACATTATTAATGCATTGAAATTAAATTAATGTGTTAACATTTAAAAGTGTACCCAACTTCAACTGCCTCTCCTTCTAGAATAAAGCAGTAGTTTATTATAAATGAGGCTTGGAAAAATTGGCTACCCATGTATATATTAAATGAACCTTGATCTTTAGATCTTTAAAAAATTAAATAAAAATGAGTCTTAGATTTAAATATGAAATGTGAAACTCTAAAACTTTCTGAAATAAATATTGGAGAAAATTTTTATAACTATGGGTTAGGTAAAGTTTTCAGACTTGGGGAATTTGAAAGAGAGGGACCTTTGGGACATTGCTGGGTACTCTTGTGGCTGATATGATTTTGGAGTCATAAAGCTATTATTAACAGTATTATAAATCATACTATCCCAATAAAGATAAAATAAAAAATAGAATTTGATAAATTGAAACATTTGTTTCCTGTGAAAGACATAGTTAAAATGTGAAAAGACAAACCATAGTATGGGAGAAAATACTTGCAGTTCATGTACATAGCAAAAAAGTATATTGAATATATATATGTATATATGAGTATATGTATATTGAGAATATATAGAATATATATATGTCTATAGAGTATATATTTATATATAGAGTATATAGAGAGGGAATATATAGAGAAATCTTTGAGCACCTAAAACTGAGTGAACAAGCAACTTGATAAAATTGGACAATGTTTGTTTGAACACTTTACCAAAGAACATATTTAGATGACAGACAATGAGAAGGTACTTAAAATCCTTAGACTTTAGAGAAATGGGAATTAATAATATGATAAATTTCTACATGCTTTTAGAATGGCTAATATTCTACCAACTTATTCAAAACTTAAGCAAGAAAAACTGACAATGTCACATACTGTTGAACATGCAGGTCTATGGGAAAATCCCATATTACTAGTTGTACTGAGAAATGGTTAACTTGTAGAAAATAATTTGATAGTTTATTATTGTCTGAGAAGGATATATCTCCATATTTCTAACTTTCCTCACCTAGGTACTTATTCAAAAAATGGAAATATATATGCATATATGTATATACATATAATACATACAAATACCTAAATCTATATGTTCAGTTATGTTCATAATAACTCCAAACTCTGGAAAAACGATGGGAACATGATGAGAAAAGTTGGAATTCTCAAAGATACATGATACTGAACTTTATCTTGACCGGAGGCACACAGAGACTTCTATGAAGGAAGTGTGTCACTAGATAGATTGTTTCTGGGGGAGTGTACATTATGTAGAACATTCTAGATAAGAGTTCTGTTGAAGCTCCTTTTTCAAATGAAGGAGTGCTTGAACTTAGCTGAAAAAGATGGAGTTTATGCGACTGCTGTTCCAGAGCAAGAAAAGCATGCTAATAGTGGAAGAGAGGCGAATGGGATGCAGGTAGGAACAATCCGTGTCTGTGTCTGTGTCTGCCTGGACTACATGCCTTGGAAGAGCTTGTAGTCCAGGCTACACTTCCAGAGGGTGTGTAGTGAGAGGACAGGGCTGGTGAGGCTGGAGAGAACACCAAAAAGTTTCCTGGAGCAATGAGGTGGAATATGGGTGAGAAGAAGAGTTAGTGGTTAGAATGCTTAGAAGTGAACAGATTTTAGCAACTTCAGGGGGATATATTCAATGAGATATTTTCCAGAGGATTACTTTTGCTTTCTCCACTTCGCCACTTCCTTCCACCCTTCTCAGGTTCCCATGAAGAATTTTCACAGGAAGGTACAATTGGCCTTGTTGGTTCTCATTTTTTTCTTTTTTTTTTTTTGCCCCTGGATCACTTCAAACATGCCAGGTCTGTTGGCATGGGGACTTTACTAACATGGAATAAATGGGTTTGGCCACAGGAGTTCCATTTCCCAGGATAACATTTGCCTTTATTTGAAATCATCCAAACAGCATTTAAGCGAGAAGAGGGATACATGCATGCTTTTATTCACCGTGTTTTCCAATTGCTGGCATTATCCTCTAATAACGGGATGTGCACACGATATGATATAGAGGCCACTGGGCTGCAGAACACTCATTAGCTCTCCCTCCAAAACAAAAAGAGAGGCTGCCGTTTGAATAATGATCCCTGGCTGTTTTCTTTGTACATGGGCCATTTCCTTAATTAGGTTTCAAGCTTCATCTCTCTTGTTTTTAACTAAAAAGCCAAGTGAGAGAGAGACAAATTGTAATGTGGAGAAAAAGGAGAGGGATTGTGTTCCATGCAAAATCAGGGACAAATGCGGAAGATGGGAGAACAGACTCCCTGCACCAAACTGACCTTGGCATAGCAGACTTTGTGGGTGGCTGGGCTCATTTTAGCAACAGTCAAGGTCAGGAAGGTATTTGCGATTTCACTAGGGCATACCTCCTCCACTTCCCTTTTGGAGTGTGTGATCTAGATCTCAGAATGTGGGGGTGGAGAGATAGCTCACAAGGATGGAGCACATACCAGGTCTATTCACGGTCCTCTGGATTTTTTTAAGTAATATCTTTATTTAGACACCGTGATTATAAACATGATCATAGTTGGGTTTCAGTCATAAAAAGAACATCCTTCTTCACCAGTGCAACATTCCCACCACCATCTCCTTTCTCCCCCATCTCCTGCCTGTATTTGAGACAGGCATTTTACTTCTCTCACCCATTAACATTGTCATGATAGTTGTTAATGTAGTAATTTCTCTAACTGCACTCACCAGATTTTGTGGTGAGCTTTATGGTCCTGGATTCTATCCCTTCATGCCACTTCAATGCATTGCCTACCTGGCATCCATGACTGCAATACTGCAGAGAATTCCCCCTTCCCAAAAAAAGCAAACAAATAGAAATCTCAGGTATCAGAATCTATATCTAGTCTCATCTTTTTCTTTTATTTTTTTACACTTAGTGGTTAATTTTTATTTCCATTTACTTATTTATTTTTGTTTGTTTGTTTTTTTTGGGGGGTCACACCTCGCAGTGTTCAGGGGTTACTCCTGGCTCCATGCTCAGAAATTGCTCCTGGCAGGCACGGGGGACCACATGGGGCACCGGGATTCGAACGGATGACCTTTTGCATGAAAGGCAAACGCCTTACCTCCATGCTATCTCCCGGGCCCCCCATTTTTTTTTAAATAATATTTTATTTGAACACCTTGATTACAAACATGATTGTGGTTGGGTTTCAGTCATGTAAAGAACATCCCCCATCACCAGTGCAATATTCCCATCACCAATGTCCCAAATCTTCCTCCTCCCCACCTAACCCCGCCTGTACTCGAGACAGGCTTTCCACTTCCCTCATTCATTCACAGTGTTATGATAGTTCTCAGTGTAGTTATTTCTCTAACTGCACTCACCACTCTTTGTGGTGAGCATCATAAAGTGAGCTGTAACTTCCAGCCCTCCTCTCTTTTGTCTCTGAAAATTATTTCAAGAATGACATTTATTTTTCTTAAAACCCATAGATGAGTGAAGCTGTTCTGTGTCTTTCTCTCTCTGATTTATTTCACTCAGCATAATAGATTACATATACATCCATGTATAGGAAAATTTCATGACTTCATCTCTCCTGATGGCTACATAATATTCCCTTGTGTATATGTACCAGTTTCTTTAGCCATTTATCTGTTATAGGGCATCTTGGTAGTTTCCAGAGTCTTGCGATGGTAAATAGTGCTGCAATGAATATAGATTTAAGGAAGAGATTTTTTATTGTATTTTTGTGTTCCTAGGGTATATCCCTAGGAGTGGTATAGCTGGGTCATATGAGAGCTCAACTTCCAGTTTTTGGAGGAATCTCCATATCGCTTCCCATAAAGGTTGGAGTAGACGGCATTCCCACCAGCAGTGGATAAGAGTTTCTTTCTCTCCACATCCCCGCCATCACTTTTTGTTCTCATTCTTTGTGATGTATGCCAATCTCTGTGGTGTGAGGTGGTACCTCATAGTTGTTTTGATTTGCATCTCCCTGATGATTAGTGATGTGGAGCATTTTTTCATGTGCCTTTTGGCCATTTGTATTTCTTCTTTGTCTTCAGTTTACTTTGAAATTCAGTTTGGTATTTGAATACACACACTTTTACATGTTTGGTGGCCTAGGTTCAAATCCTGTCCACTGTAAGCAAGGCAGACCATGACTTCCTAGAACCCAAACTCTTCTTTCATTAAATTAAGGCAGTCACACCTGCTAATCCACAGGGTTGTTTGGATTACATTTTTTAGGGGATTCATTTAGCAAAGCACAAAGAGTGAGTGCTCAGTTTAGCTTGAGGCCCTACAGCTGCTGTGCTCTCATTGTTAGTATTATCAGCCTCCAGGAGAGTCCTGGGGGAACATCTAGGCCAGATGGAGCATTGTTTTTTCATAATTCAGTTTTTAGTTAGGGAAAGGAGTGGCATGTTAGAGACATAAATTATAGAGAACATTGATAATCATTTATTTTTCCTCTTCAAAATGTTGTATTTCTCACCTGTTGTTTAACTGAGCTTCCCAAGATAGGGAAGATGGTGTCATATTTTGGTCTATTTGGAGAAAATAACTTTGAAGTTATTTTTATTGATTGTCACCATGAGTGCAATAATTTTATGTCTATCTCTCTCCCTTCGGCTCATTTTACTCAACAGAATACTTTCTATATACCCATGAATAAGCAAATTTCATGATTTCATTTTTCCTAACAACTATGTAGTATTCCATGCGTATATGTTCCACAGTTTCTTTATTTGCTCATCTTTTCTTGGGAACTTGGGTTGTTTCTAGAATCTGGTTAGTGTGAAAAGTACTCAATGAACATAGGAATGCAGAGGTCTTTTCTACATTGTTTCTGGGACTAAAGGGCATACCTAGAAATGTTATTGTTAGATTATATAGAAGCTCAGTTTCTAGTTTTCTGAACAATATCTGAATTGTTTTCTAGAGAGGCTGAACCAGTTGACATTACCACAAGTAGTGAGTGAATGTTGCTTTCTCCCCACATCCAGGCCAGCACTGATTATTCTTGCTCTTTTTGATGTGTGACAGTCTCTGTGGTGTGAGATGATAGATATTTCATTATTTCAGTTTACAATTCCCTGATGATTAATGATGTGGAACATTTTATTTTCATGTTTCTTCTGGCCATCTGTGTTCTTCTTTGAGGAAATATCTGTTCATCTCTTCTTGATGGTGTTAGATGTTTTTTCTTGTTAATATCTACCAGTGCCTTATATGTCTTAGATATTAACCCCTTATCAGATGGGTATTGAATGAATAGTCTCTCCCATATGTGGGCCGACATTGTTTTGTAGTTACCATTTCCTTTGAGATGCAGAAGCTTTTTAGTTTAATCTGTTGGATATTAATTCTTCTGTAGACCTCAGTGAATCTCACTTTTCACCACTCTTGAAATCTTGTGCATGGAGAATATATATATATTTTTTTTTCTTTGGAACTGAGGTTTATGATCCATAGATGAATAAAATAAACATTACCTAGGAATGATTATAAGTACAGAATCCTGGTCCTATATATCTTGATCATATGATGATTCATCTTAACAAAACCTTCATGGAACTCATATGCATCTTATGCTTCAAGCACTGTGATAAGTGGTGCTCTTTGGGAAGGTGAATAAATATATAATAGTAAAATCAAGATAAGGGACCAACTCTTGTTCAGGGGAATGAGAAGACTTTCTGTAGGCAGTGACCTTGGTTAGGATATTGCTAGAGAAATAGATGTTCCTGAGAAGAGTAAAGGATAAAGAAAGGCAAGTAGAGCAAGAGAGAAAAATATTAGATGTACCAATTCAACTTTAGTAAGATTGTTTGACTTACCATTACTTTTCTCAACATTTTTTCCTACCATTATTTTTCTACCATTATTTTGGATTTTTTTTTAACATTCACATGACAAGTTTTGGGAGTCATGTGAAACAAGTTTTGAACAATGAAGAAGTGCTTTGCTTCCACGAATTGTTTGCAATGTGTTGACTCAACTTTTCAGGTTAGTTCCTGAAAATTAGGGAAAAAAAGTGCCTGGGGGTTGGAGTGATAGTGCGGAGGTATGGCATATGCTTTGCACACAGCTGAACCCAGTTCTATCCTTGGCATCCCATATGATTCCCTGAGCCAGGAGCAATTTCTGAGCACATAGCCAGAAACCTAAGCATCACTAGGTGTGGCCCAAAAACAAAAAACAAAAAAAAGAAAGAAAAGAAAAAAAAGTTTCTGGCTTACAAATATACTCAGAGACTTCCAAGTCCTTCAACTGGGTCTGGTCTAGACATTGTGACTTTAAAGAATCTTGGTTTAGTTTTCAGCTTCTAAACTGCTCTCACTCTTCGTTTATAACAGGAAGGCTACTTCACTGGCTGATGGAAAAATTTTGCTTTAATAAGAAGCATGAAGTGTCATACTCCTTAACCTTCAGCTTGTGGTTCTGCTCTCATAATGTCCTTTATACCTTGAAATATAGAAAAGCTTTGGGGGGGAGGATGTAGTGCTAAAACCCCACTCTTAGTCTGGAATATTGGGTAGCCATTCAGTTTCTGTTTGCCTTCTAGGAGGAGATTCTTCTATGCAGGCATGTATCACATTTTCAATGTTAATTCTCTTTTTTATATCTTTATTTAAGCACTGTGATTACAAACATGTTTGTAGTTGGGGTTCAGTCTTACAAAGAACACCCCCCTTCAGCAGTGCAACATTTCCACCACCAATGCCTCCATCTCTCTCCTTCTGCACCCACTGCCTGTTTTCAAAACAAACATTCTATTTCTCCCACTCATTAATATTGACATGATAGTGTAGTTATTTCTCTAACTGAACTCACCACTCTTTGTGGTAAGTTCCGTGTTATGCTGAGTGAAATAAGTCCGAGGGAGAGAGATAGACAGAAAATAGTCTCACTCATCTACCTCACTCATTTATGGAATTTAAGGAAAAAAGAGACAGTATAATAATATGCAGGCTGGAAGGACAGGCCCACAACGTTAATTATCAAGAAAAAAACGTTGCTGAATGTTTTATCTTTCTCCTTTTTTCCTTCATCTCTGTGGTTAATCTTATGTATCCCAGAGTTCTGTTCAGTGAAAGAATGCATTAAAAGAAGCATGACGATAACAAAGAAATGGAGCAGCTAGAACAGCATTCAATTAGTGAGAGAAACCATGGCGAACAAAACGAATGCAAGAGAAAGCAGATAAGTTCAGGGCTTGTTTATTAAGTATTACTCACCTTGCATTCAGAAAAGAACACATCCAGTAAAGGAGATGTGACAAGATTTGAAGAGTCCCCGAGGGGAGGAGGATTAACATTAGAGAATGAAATACAAGTGAATTAACACATTGATTTTCTGTAAGGGTTAGAAGACACAAGATTTATTTGGAAGATAAATATTTGGTAATTGAAACCTTTGGGGTTTTTTTTTTTTTGTCTTTTTTATACAGTGAAACTTGCTAGGTGCAGAAAATGTTATGGCCAATGAATGTGTAATGGTACATCCCCTAAAAGAACTAAAGGACCTCTCTCTTTGCCAGAATTCTATCTGCATGTCTCAAATGTATTCTCCCTACTTTAGTAATTCAGAGGAATGCTATTCTAATCAAAGGATTAGCTTAAAATTTAATGAGAATACTTTGGAACTAGAAACAAAGGTTCTTTCTAACAGGATTTTTTTTAATATGAGTTTTTTAAACTAGATTTTTGTTAATTTCATTTTAAACTCTCTGCACCTTACCCGAATTCTAGAAAAGATTCTCTGTTGGTTTTCACAGCATTGTTCTGGGACTCATCTGTCCTTTTGACAGCAGAACATGGTAGTTTCTTTGATGAAGTCTTTATAAGATAAGATGCTCTATGGTTGGGAAATAGACTTGGTGTAGAAAATGCTGCAGACTAACTCTGATCATAGTCCAGCCTCTGTACTGAATCCTGTTTGCTTTTCTGATTCTCGCGCTCACAATGCTTGTTGGGTTAGATTGCTAGATTCTTTGATTCAAGAAGGATTATTGATTTTCTCTACAGTTTCTTCGCTGTGCTGTGTAACAGAGGTAGAATTGAGTTTGATAGTTGACAAAAGTGACCCTACACGTTGGCCCCTGACTTAATTTTTATCTTTCTCTTTTTGCCTTCTCCTTTATAGTTAATTTTTATGTATTGTTATTTGTTATTTTTCACACATGTATGTTCCACACTTTTTCTTTTTGGATGTAGCTAATCCCTGATCATCTTTTTGGTTTTTATGCTCCTGATTTCTGGGTACATGTGTAACTAATCATATTCTTATTAAATCTTATTTTTTGATGTTTCATTGAATGACTGTAATTATTGATTGTAAGTTGTAGTTATTTATATTCAGCAAGAGGAAAAGAAAACATTTAACAAAAGATGAATCTAATTTTGGTGGGGACATACCCAGCTGTGCTCAGGGCTTACTCCTGGCTCTGTGCTCAGGAATCACTCCAGGTATGGTTTGGGGGACTATATGTGATGCCAGGAATCAAATCCTGGATGTCTGTGTGTTCAAGGCTAGTGACCTACCTGCTGCGCTATCACTCTGGCCTGCAAGATGCATCATTTTAAAAGGAAGGTATTTGATATAATTAAGATGGGAGAGGAATTTCATTTATTACTTTAGAATTTTCAGAAAAATGTTGGCCATTTGTAGAATAAAAATACAAATATAACATCCACGAGTTGGGAGAGGTCACTCTAGGCTCTGTATTTCTAACCCCTCAGATGGATGGGTCTGATAAAGCAAGGTAGTGGCAGAGAAATAATACACAGCAGTCAGAAGAGATATTCATTGGAGTAGCTCACTTTACTTTCTCATAGTCTTTCTCTGCCATGTGCAGCCTCTCTTCTATGTCTGCCTACCTTCCATCTGCTTTCCCTGACAAGCTCTGTCCCTAGCTCCCAGACTTCTTTCTTTTTTATCCAGAAACCCACTCACCAGGGAAGGGGAAGTTTCTTATAATCCAATTGGGTGTTTACATATCAAAAGAAGACGATTAGGGAAAAAGGGAAGTTAGGGGAAGGGTATTAGATGCACTTTGCAGTCATCTACCCATTGGAATAGTCCTGCATGTCTACTTTTTTTTTTTTTTTGTCTTCTTTTGTATTGGTTTGGTTTGGTTTTTGAGTCACACTTCGCAGTGCTCAGGGATTACTCCTGGCTCTACGCTCAGAAATCACTCCTGGCAGGCTTGGGGGACCATATGGGATGCTGGGATTGGAACCACAGTCCTTCTGCATGCCAGGCAAATGCCCTACCTCCATGCTATCTCTCCAGCCCCATGTCTACTACTTTTAGTGTTCTTTGTTATCCTCTTTCCCCCCTCTCTACCCTGTGAAACATCATATGCATACACACACAGAAACAGGCATTCCAGATCTGGGGAAAGAGGAAGGATTTCTTGAAGGGTGTGATATTTTTAAATCAAATTATCTTGAAAATATAAACTATTTGACTAAAACATATATATCTCAATCTGACTATTATTGAAGATATCATATATGTGGATTTGAATCAAATTCCACAATATGTCTTTTTTCGGGGAAAAATGACTTTGTTGAAATGGAAAAATATTCCAAAACACATAGCCAGGCAACTCTGGTATTCTTATCTGTCTTGCCACATTTTTCGTTTCCTGTCTCTCATTTAACCAGTTAGTACTGGTGTTTAAATGGTCCCTTTTAGATTAACTGAAAACTCTTTTTATTGTATTCAGTTTTATAACAAAGCTGTGTACTTGACCAGAACATTCTCTTCATGCTGGTAAAACCTTCAGTCAAGGCCTCCAGCCTTATAATTTCACTGCTGAGAACAATACCAGCATCTTTCAGGTGCAATAAAACTGATGTGTGGTCTCTGGGGTATTAAATCTGCATGATAGCACAGAAGTGGAAAATGAAGAAGCTGTTGGCATCACTTAGGATTCTTTTTCAACAATAGCTCTTATTTGTGGAGAGAATTCTCTACCATGTCTTACAGGTATTTGGAAGGCATTTTTCAGACGACATTTGCCTGCACACTACTGCGCTTTTGTGGAAGACTTCTGGAGGGCCCATGCAGATGAGCAGCATATTATGCATCTTTTAAATTTTTATTTGAGGGGCTGGAACTAATAGCACAGTGATAAGGCATTTGTCTTGCATGAGGCAGACCCAGGATGTAACCAGGCTCAGTTCCTGTCATCTTGTATGGTCCCCCAAGCCTACCAGGAGAAATTTCTGAGCAAAGAGCCAAAGGTAACTCCCGAGAGTTGCCAGGTGTGGCCCAATCCCCCAAATTAAATCTTCATTTGAATTTGTCCCCTCTGTTTTCATGTAGCTGGGCATGTGCTCTCAGCTCATTCAATAATTTCTCTTTGTCTGGGAATAATTTTAAATACTTGAAATAATCACACCTTTCATTAAGTCTCAATTAGGTATGAAGAAAATATGCCCAAGTACCGATGAGATTTAATGAGATTCATTGTGATTTGTGATTTCCTCCTGGCTTCATCTTCACTGTCTGCACTCCCCCCCACTCTTCTATTTTATGTCTCCTTCTTCTTTCTCTATTCAATTGTAAATAGTCATCTGCTCAGGTTGGGCCTTAGAATCTGTCTTCTCACCTCTTTCCTTATCCCTTTGCCACATATTTTGTGGTATTATTGTGTGTATTATTGTGACTAAAATTTGTTCCAATATTATCTTTGTATCCTTTTGGCTTAGTGTCCATATTTCCTTGCTGTTTCCCCCTTGCCTTCCAGTTTCCTCTCTTCAGTTTCCTTTTCTTGTTTTGTTTTGAGAACCACACAGCAATGCAAAGGGTTTACTTTTGGCTCTGTGCTCATGGATCACTCTTGGAAGACAGGGCTCAGGACACCATACAGGGTGCTTGGACTGAATCCAAGTAAACCACATGCAACAAAAGCATCTTACCTGCTATACTATCTCTCCCATGCCTCATTCTCTCATTATTCTTCAAAGGTCTCTGTTCTAATAACAGATCCTCAGAAATATGTGTCCTCTCAATATAATTAGGGTTTCCCTTGTTGGAACAATAGCACTAGGCACTATTTATCATAATAAAAGTATGATTTTATTTAGCTAATGAGAGTGATAGAGAGAGGAAAACCACTTTTATCTCTAGACTAGTCACATTATTTAGAATAGTACTTGGCACATAATATTTAGTAAGTTACTAAATATTAATATTATATGAATATTTATTAAGGTCATCAGTAGTTGGCTTGTTTGGGTAGTCTTTCCTGACCATGCTATGACCTTTTTGAAATATTTTTTACTAATTGGTTTTCCTAATGGAAATTGTTGTATTAGTTTGTTTCCTGAGAAGAAATTAATTCAGAAGAGTTTTTCATTCTATTGAAGAATCACATGTAGGAATTCTCTCATTAGGGCATTTGCTGAAGCCTAATTTCCAAATCAGAATATGATCTCAGAAAGGAACATTGTGTATGAACTGTACAGCTGGAATCTGTCCAGTTTGGTAGACCTTCTGAAGTTTCCAATATGGTGCCACTTCCTGGGGCTTAGCTCAACAACCCATTTCTCATGAGTGAAGGATAGTAACATCTGTCTCTCAAGTTGTGATGGGAAGGCAATGATGCATGAAAGCACTCTGCAGGAAGCCTGGCTCACAGGACATGCTCAACTATTGTTAGCTGTTAGGATGATTGATTGGGTGATTGGTTTGGGGTGAAAAGGTCAGATTATCTGTTCTTAGCCTCTTCTGTGACTTCAGGTTCACTTCTTTAGGAACCCAACAGCTTATTTTTACTATATGGTCTTTATATTTAGAACCTCTATACGGGTCTGTGGGATATAGCTAAAAGGTACGGAATGTGTCTTTAATGCATGAGTTTGATGATAAATAATACTAGGTGAACCTCCTAGTACAAAGTGGTGTGTAAACTTTGCTGTGAATTATTCCTGAACAATGCTGGGGAGGCCCTTATTTACAAGAAAAGAAAAAAAAAGGAAATAAAAAAATACAAAACCAGCTTTTGTTTTGTTTTCAAGACTCCATGAAGTCTTATTCTAACAGTTATCAGAGCTCTCTTATTTCTGGGGTGTCTTTTCTGTGCCACAAAATGCTCACCAGCTGCCCATGAACTAGGCTGTCTGAGGGGCAGACAGACTGACAGACTGCCCCTTGATACAGTTGTAGTACTATTCCCCTGGAGTGCAGTTGTAGGGCTCATAATAGAGTTGTTTTGATTCCTGCATCAGGAAGACCAAACCAGTAGGTGTAGTTGAAAGATGCAGCCTCCAGTTATGATGAGGAATAGAGGAGAATGCTTGGTGAGGGCATGCAGGGTAGGGAATGGTTTATTCTCAGTCTAGAACATATTAGGGCCAATGGGGGTTTATTTAATCTGAACCAAATCAAAGGATGATGCAAGTGGCTGCTGATGTCAAGAATGGTTCTAAAGAATTTCTTTAGAGAACCATCATCTATATAGTTGGTCCACAAGGGCATGATGCTTCCAATTTTCAGGTGATAAAGCGGAGGGTGTCTGTGACAACTTCCTCAAGAACTCTTGGAAAATAAATGCAGAGTAAAGTGATGGAGTTGGATGTCTGACCACGTTGTCCAACTATGATTTTCACCCAGTGCCAGAGAACCTATACTATTTGCTCCTCAAGGTAGAGTGGTAGTTGAATGCCAAGAATGTAACCACTTGGCATCCAATGGAAAAGTTTGGTTCTTGGGAGAATGGTATTAAGGAAATATTTTTTCTGTTTATTCATATTTGCCTTTAGTATATGACTGTTCTTCCTATAGCAAGAATTATTTAGAATAAAAAAAATTCTTGGGGCTGGACTGAGTATAGAAGCTCTTGCTTTGCATATAGCAGACATTGGTTCAATTTGAGCAACCTATATATAATTCTATGAGCCCGTCAGGAGTGATCGCTGAGCATAGAGTCAGAAGTAGCTTCTGAGCACCACCAGGTGTGTCACCTAAGTTTTATTTTTCCTTCAACTCTTTTTATGAGTGAAGCTCAGAAAATGAGCACTGTAAATGCATGGCCTGCATTTAAACTCACTCTTAGCTTAGTTTTTCTCCAGCCTATATGCTTTTTTCCCATTTTAAAAGCAATATTGCAAGACCAATTTATAAAACTGGGAAAATTAATCCAAAAGTTTTCCATCTTAGCCCAGTCATGGGCAGACTCTTACTGTTTTTTTCTTTCAGTGTTTTCAGCTTTGCTTTTTATTAAAAATGCAATACTCTTTACTTACTATTATTTCATGAGCTGATTTCTATGATAGTAGGCATTGCATATATAGCGAGTAAAATATATTTTATGCAGTCACCCAGTAATTGTGGCCAAGGCTTGATTGCTGGGTTATTTAATTCATGTCTCCAGTATAAATCCCCTGAGTCAGCCATACTGCTCTGTGTTATGAAGCAGCTGTGCTATTTTTATACTTGTTATTCTAAATTTCTTTGAACTTGTACTTATCCTGTTTCTAATTGCCCAAACAATATATGTGCACTTGCTTTGTATGGAGAATTCTAAAACACATTAGTATATAAGGAAATCATGGTTTCCATTCATAATTCTCTAAGTTTTGAGCTAAGTAATTTTTCAGATGCATGTTTACTTTTATCAGACATATTTGAGAAATTTTTTATTGCTAGAACACCCAGGAAAACTCGCCAGTTATCGTTGACACCTACCCAAATAACAAAGCATTTTTTTAGAATCAATTGTGCAGGAAATATTCATTGTAGATTAAAAATATAAAGTATAAATTGTTCCATGTGTTGGGTGAGGCTACCTCAGGCACCGTCTTTCTAACCCCTTTGGCCAGTGGGACTGATGAAGGGTAATAGTGGAGAAATAATTTACAAGCAGTCAGTTAAAGTTTAAGCAGAATCAGCTTGCTTTTATTTCATGGCCCTTTCCACTGTGAGTCTCTCTCTCTTCTCTCTCTTTCCTTCTCTCTCCTTCTCTCTCTCCTTTATTTTCTCTCTCTCCTTCTCTCTCTCCTCTCTCTCCAGGTGGGATTAATATCTCAAAAGAAGAGGTTATGGAAACAGGAAGTTGGGGAAGGGTTACATTATAGTTCATGATGTAATGCGTATATTTATTACAAAGAAATCTTACACTGGATTGTTAACATCTACTAATAATCAGTTTGAGCCAGAAAGAGAGATCAAATTTTGCTAAAAGGTGTTACCATTTAGACACTGCCTATGGATGGAGACAGATGCCATGTAACTCGTCACACATAGGGATGCCCTTTCAGATACTTGTTTCTGTTCTTGGGCAATTTGTATACAGGTGTTTTACCTGTGTACTCAGCCTGGGAGAGTGGGATGGGCTTAACTGAGAAAAGTGGATTTTACTTTTTGCTTTAGGTAACTGGAATGTATTATTCTGCCTCACAAATGCTGGGAATGAGTTGTCGATGTACCATGGCTACTTTGGGGTCAAATTCTGACCAGTCCAACAGTTGGCTTGTATAATATCTAACTGCCAACCAAACCATTGTGTCAGTTATGACCACCTCTTATGCTTTGATTTAGTGTGTCCATGAGTGGTCACTGATATGGCTATCTCAAGGATTTGTCTGAAATATTTTTAGGACAGAGAGATACTCCAGGCCTTCAAGCACTTTATTGGCTGTGACTAACTCTGGTTTAATTAGCAACCTGTAGCATCTCTAGGAGTAGCACCTAAGCATGGAGCTAGGACTAGCCCCAAGCATTGTTAGAAGTGGGCCAACACCTTACCCTTGGGGGAAAAATGACAAGAGGATGCAGTTTGAAAGTTGAATTGTGTTACCATTAAGTTTCTTCTTATATATTTTCTTTTCTGCATCTATAAATATCACCAGATAACAGATAGGTAACTCCCCAAGTCCCCCTGAGCTCCATGTTAAAGCCATATCATTGTATGGTTAAAATAAAGTATAATATAGGGGTCAAGAAGTCTCAGGAGCATTGAATGGAAATAAAAAATGGTCAGACCTAAATGCCCAAATCAAAGTCAATGACAATAGGATGAAGAGACCTAAACTATAACAAGTCAGTCATACATAAAAGGAATCTGTTACACTAGCAGTCCAGGGGCTAAGGGTGGAGGTATGGGTTGCATGTTGGGAACAGTGGCAGAGGGAGGTCAACACTGGTGGTAGAAGTGACCTTAATTCACAGTACTATGTACCTTAAATATAACTGTGAAAGACTTGTAATTCACATTGGTCTCAATAAAAACCATAATAAAATAAGGTGGAATATTGATTATTTTCCTTATATTTTGCTAAATACATTTTAGGGAAAATATTGGTGGCATAATGTTTATATGTTTGTGTGGTAGCTTAGTGATTATACATGTCTGAGACAGACTTAGAGAGAAGAGAAACAGAGACAGATTTATTAGTTATCATTTCTTTTTTGTTGTTGTTTTTGTTTTGGGGCCATACACGATGGTACTCAGGTATGACTACTGGCTCTGCACTCAGAAATCACTCTTAGTGTGCTGGAGTACTAGCATAGAAGGTAGAGTGTCTTGCAAGTGACTTGCCCAGGTTCTGTGCCTGGCATCCCATATGGTCCCCTGAGTCTTCCAGGAATAATTTCTGAGTCCAGAGTCAGGAGTAACCATTAAGCACTGCCTTATATGACCCCCCTAAGAAAAACAAATAACCAATCCCCCCAACAAAACAAACCACAAACAGACAAACTAAAAGAAATCACTCCTGGCAGTAATGGGGGGACCATATGGGATGCCGGGGATAGAATCTAATTTGGCTCCTTGCAAGGCAAATACCCTAATCAGCTGTGCTACCTCTCTGGCCTTTGTTATCATTCTTTCTTTCTTTCTTTCTTTCTTTCTTTCTTTCTTTCTTTCTTTCTTTCTTTCTTTCTTTCTTTCTTTCTTTCTTTCTTTCTTTCTTTCTTTCTTTCTTT
>PVKC010018374.1:0-19670 GCA_004027635.1 Crocidura indochinensis
TAACCATTAACTTGAAACTTCTGAGGAAGGGGAGAGAGAAAAAGAGAGTGAGTAACATGCTCAAGTGAGAACACCAACTTCTCTAGAGTGGAGAGAACCCCTTTACACATCCCAGCATTAAAGTATCAAAGTAGACATCTCAAGAGAGGAGATGCAGGTGACATGGGTACGGACAACACACATGCTCTACAGCAACACTTGGGCACAGACAACAATAAATTCTTGTAGCAAATGTGCATGAAAGTTATATGTTTTTACATAAAAACCATTGTGTTTTTATAAAGCATCCTGATCCATTAGAGATCCAGACTAATATATTTAAGTGTGACATTAGATAGTATTTAAATTTTGTGTCATAACTATCCAATGATAGATTAGAAAGAAATATCAAGTTTGGAGAACAAGACTGACAATGATTTGACTATAATTGAAGCTGAAAAAAGGTGAAAGAGGTTTTTTTTTTAAGTATTCCTTGTATTTTGTATTCATTTGAAATTTTCCATATTAAGATGTTCTTGAAAGCAAGCTGAATAATTTACTGACCAGATAATTGAATAAACATTCAGCATTTCAGCTGGTTCTGTGATGTAATGTAAACCTGGACTGACTAAGGTATTTGATTTATTCTTTCACTTATTTAGCAAGAGTATAAAAAAACAAAAAAGGACCAGATGTATAATTTTAATAGGAGCTTGCAATA
This sequence comes from Crocidura indochinensis, assembly GCA_004027635.1. Taxonomy (NCBI): domain Eukaryota; kingdom Metazoa; phylum Chordata; class Mammalia; order Eulipotyphla; family Soricidae; genus Crocidura; species Crocidura indochinensis. The sequence goes on from PVKC010018374.1 coordinate 701, forward strand.
TCTACATACCACAGGAGTTATTTGCTTTGTACTACACCACAAAATGAGTGGAGAAAATGCATACCATTGTGCTTTGATTTGAGCACGGAAATTTCTTTCTTCTCTGTAAGAGAGACCAAGACATGCAAAGGTCCACTCTGGCTTTGAAGTATGATGGTTCTGATCTTGCTATTAAGCTCTCATGAGCGTGATGAATCTTACATAATGCCTTGATAAACAGCTAGAATTCAGCATTAGAATATTATCTAGGCAATTTAATTAGAGCAGAGGCAGAAATTTGAAGAGGATTTCAACAGCATCTGTAACATTTTATGTTTTTTAGAAAACATGAGGGAGGGAGTGATAGCACAGCAAGTAGGGTGCTGCCTTGCCTTTCTTGCAGCCAACCTGGTGTCAAGTCCTGGCATTCCATATGTGCCCCCAAGCATGGCCAGAAGTAACTCCCGAATGCAGTTAGGATTAGTCCTTGAGACAGTTGGGTGTGGCTAAAAAAAAAAAAAAGAGAGAGAAAAAAGTTTAATGGAATGAAACTCTGTTCATTCTGTTTGTTATTCCATCAGGTATGTAGATATTTCTTTCCTTTTTTCTTTTAATTTAATATGTATACATAAGCACATGCATGATATTCTTCAAATTTCTTTTTTATGTAAAATAGTAAATATAATAATTGTAAGTTTGCATTTTAAAAACCCAGGACAAACTTTTACATTTTGATGGACAAAACCATGGAAAATATTTTTCTCATTTCTCTCACACCACTTCACATTACCCTGATTAAAGGAAACCAAAAGATATAATCAGATTTATAAGTTTTATGTCTTAAAGAGCAAATATTGTTGAAAAGGGACTATCTTAGCTGTCTCTCAACTCTGTATATTAAAATATGGTCGTATGATACATCTATTTATTTAAAACATTAGAATTTTTAAATTCTGATTTAATAATTAGAATAATTATATTATATTATAATTATATTATAATTATTTAAGAATTAGGGGTCAGAGAAATAGCACGTGGGTAGGACATTTGCCTTACATTCAACCAACCTGAGTTCAATACCTGACATCTCATATATTCCCTTGAGCTTTCCAGGAGTAATGCCTCTGCTGGATGTGTCCCCCAACCAAAGAATTATTAACTGGACAGCCATTAGCCAATTGTATATATATATGCATATATGCATATAATATACCCTAGCATTCACATAAATAGAATGCCTCACAAATATATGCATGACTACATTTTTAATACATATAAGGTATGGATTTGTAAAATTTTAAATGTCTTGATAATCATGTATTTTCTAAATCAATAGAATAATGTGTATATAGAATCTATCATAAAACCATAAAACCTTAAAAATTCTCAATCTCATGGAAGAGCTGTTCTTTTTTACCTTTTACTGGTTAGAAAATACCCTGTGGTACTATAATTTATTTCTAGATTGGTCAACTCTTTTTTCTTGTTTGTTTTCTTGTCATCTACAATGTTACCTTACAGAAAGTCACTATTGCTTCTATGAAGTAGATTCACAGAAATAGAATGACTTGAAAAGGAAGTATAATTTGAATTTTAATAGATGTTGCTATATTAGTTTATAGTTATAAAGCTTTGCAATTCCACAATATATGAAAGAACCATATCCCTATATCTCTTTCAGCAATGAACTTTGTACCTTTGGAGGGAGTCAAATATACCCTACCCTGCAATGCTCAGGGATCACTCCTAGCAGTGCTCAAGGCACTATACATTGTGTCTGGAATTGAACCTCATAGGCCACATGAAAGCAAGTGCTTTACTTTGTATAATATATCTTTAACCCTTTTATATCTTTTTTAATGTTGTTCATGCAATGACTAAAACTTTATTTTATATGGATAAAATAAAATAAATAACATAACATAACGTAACAAATAAAATAAATAGCAAAATAAAACTTTACTTTTATATGAATTTCTAATTGTTAAATGTGTATTTGAGTATTATGTTTGTGAACTACTATTTTTCCTATTCAAAACCACAATTTGAATTTTGTATTTTCTGTTGTATATTTCTTTGTCATTCTAAAGAAATCTATATATTCTAGAAAACTCCATGTTTTATATTGCCCACTTCCACTTCTCAAGACACATTCTATAATAGTCACCTATTCTTAGTTGTTCCTAATTCCCAGTCTTTGAATTTTTATTACTTGTTAATTTCTACAGTTTCTTTCAATATAATATGTCTTCTGGAAAGTAAACTTTTCTTTATTTTATATTACCTATTAAAATGTACAACAGGGGCTGGAGCAATGGCGCAGCAGTAAGGGTGTTTGCCTTGCACATGGCTGACATAAGACTGACCACAGTTAGATCCCACGGCATTCCATATGGTTCCCCAAGCCAGGAGCAATTTTCTAGCACATAGCCAGGAATAGCCCCTGAGCATCACCTGGTGTGGCCCAAAAAATAAAAAAAAAAAGCACAACATAATTCTTTTAAAAGAAATAAAAATAAATTGTAGAAAAGGAATTATTTACATACTTATATGATATAAAACTTGATTCAAGATACTATTATACACCACATTTTATGGAATCATTTTGATTATTTCACTGACTTACTCTTAAATGTATTCAACTGTGAACTAGGGATTAACTCACACACTTTTTTAAATCTTTCTTTAAAAATGTATTTAAAGAAAATGCATCACATAGTAGACATAACTGATTATAATACATTTGATTTAAGATGATGGAAAGCAAAGTTATAAAAAGTAGAAATTAGAAAGAAAAACTAAAAACATGAAATAAGAAGCAAGTATATTTGTGAAAATTATTGTATCACTAACTCATACACTTTTATAAAAAGTATAGGTAAACAAAGGGGCTGGAGCGATAGCACACAGTTAGGGCATTTGCTTTGTAAGCGGCTGACCCAGGACAGATCTCAGTTAGATCCCCAGCATCCCATATGGTTCCCCAAGCCAGGAGCAATTTCTGAGAGCAAAGCCAGGAGTAGTCCCTGAGCATCACCAGTGTGGCCCAAAAAACAAACAAAAAATATTTTAGGTGAACATAAATGTAAACAACAAAAATTATTTTTGTTAAGCTAAATTAGTTATGTTAGTGTATATACATGTATATATGTCTGTATACACATATATTACAGGCACAATTTCACACTCATTCAAAGAACATGCCATCACACCTTCACATCACCAAAGTAACAATACTTTCTATCACAGTTTATTGGAATTTTTTTCTTTGCTTTAATCTTCCCCGCCCCTCTTCTCTGGGAACTATAGCTCTGATGTTTGATTTCATGGGTGAAAATATCCTGAGGGAATTTTTAAAATAGCAGCAGCAATAATAGCAATGGTAGGAGTTTAACACAAGATGAATCAAATAAAGTGATCTGACATAGGTGAAAACTTACAGCTGGTTAGGGATGCAAAGAATATAGGGTGTTTCAGGGAGAAAAATTAAATTTATTGTGAGTAGTAGAGTTGTGACTTTAGAGCCCAGAGAGATAGTACAGTGCATAGGGCATTTGCCTTCCACATGGCCAATCTGGATTTGATCCCCAGCATCCAAGAGGGTCAATCCCCTGAGCACAGCCAGAAGTAATTTCTGAGTGCAGAGCAAGGAGTAACCATTGTGCCAGTTGAGGCTTCCCACCCACCTTAAAAAAATGCTATAACCATGTTTTCAAACATGTAAAACATGATATGACTTATCATCCTAAGGTATTTTTCTTACAGTAAATGTGAAGTCACCAAAAGATTTTTAATAGGAGATGACATAATCAAATTTATAATATGGAGAGAACACTTTGGTGGCAATGCCAAGAATTAATTAGAAGAGGAAGAGAAGTCTGTATTAATTATATTTTTCTCATAGTTCTAAAATAACTAGTGCCAAAATTGCCCAAGTCTCATTGTAAAACCATATTTAATAGAAATAGCAGTGTCAGCATACATTTTCCAAGGAAGATGACAGAAAAGTCACTCTAAATTTTATCCATTAACTTTTGCTGCCCCAAATTTTTATGTCAAAGAGTAAAATATGCAGATATTTAATAATTTGAGTTATATTCATTTTTGCCAAAATTTATCAACCTCATATTCCAATATCTTTATATCTAATATTTCTGAGAAACTTTATGTGCCAAGAACTATATTTTACTTATACCTAGAAGTGAGTTTAAGACTAAGTGGTTAGGGACCAGAGATATAGTACAATGGGTGAGCTTGTCTTGCACACAGCTGTCCCAGATTTATCCTTGGCATCCAATATGACGCCCTCTCCCCCAAGTCTTCCAGGAGTGACTTCTGAACACAGAGCTAAAAGGAAAGCTTGAACTCAGTCAAATATGTACTGCCCTCCAACACCCCCCCACACACAAACACACACTAAGATTAATTTGTTAGAAAAACATTGAAGGGAAAACCATCACCTTATCTTAGCTTCCTATCTTCTCTAGTTAGGGTAAATGTATGTTCAGGTTAAAACTAAATCTATATATGTCTATTATAGTAGAGGCTTTTCTTTTCTTTTTTGAACATAATAAATCTAAAAGAACACTCTGGCATAAATTTTAGAATCTAGACTCAATATTGATCAACTAAAGTAGTTAATTGGCAGGTTTCCCTTTGGACAAATAGTAGTTCTGTCTTGAAGAATCATTTGATTCTCATTGAATGATTAAAAATATGCCTTCCCCCACAAGGAGAACCATACTTTACTGAGAAGATATAATACAGTTAAAAGGACATAATTTTGGAGTCTGATGTTTCCAAACTTAAATCCCTTCACTACTTTCTGAGGAACATTCTTCAATTAATGAGTGAAAAGTATATTATGTCAATTATTTATCTGCTGACAAAGGATTGAATGACTCTGCTCATAAGGAGATAGCTGTTTATTAGAGAGAGAGAGATAAGCAGAGAAATCGATCTTGTTTAACACAGGAAAGAACTAGGAACAGAAGTAGTACAAACAGGAAAATAGTCAAGAGAAGGAACATAATGAAAGAATACAAGAAACAAAAGTGCCAAAGTGTGCCTACGGATGGCAAACTTAGCAACCTCTGGAATGCAGTTTGATTTTCTTGTATACATCCCCTTGTAAAAACAAAGATTCAGTTTTCGTCTTTGTAACCTCTAAACCAGGGCCTGATACATAGTTGAACAATAATAAATATTTCAAATGGAACACAGTTTCTTGTTGAGTTTGTACTTCAACCAACAATTTTATTTTTATTCTGTATTTGTCAAATTTAACTAAGAATTAGATTTGTCTGGGATCTGCAAGATAACTTGAAGGTTGAGAGTGAATGTCTAGCATGTGTGAGGCCCCAAGTTTGTTCTCTGGCTCACAACAGCTGTCCCCACCCAACACTATTTACAGGAGAAGCATGGCATTGGGGGTGTCAACCACTGTATTACAGATTGACATAGCAAGAGTGAATATCTGCAGTTCTGGCTCTTAGGTCCCCTGAGTCTAACAAAATAGATTCGTAAACAACTGTTAACAATAAAAATTGCAGTGCTCATTCCACAACTGAATCTGATCTAAGAAAGCCTGATAGTATATATTTTAGTTACTACTCATGCAATTCTATTGATTAAATGTTTGAGGAAACTGGGTGAGTCAGTAAGTCTGACGCTACCCCAAGATAACAGGGTTAATAGAAGAAATGAGTAAACAAGTATGTTGTGTGTGAATTAATTGATCTGTCTTCATACAAGAATAATGATGAAAGCACCATTTAGTTTAAGTCGACAAGAAATACAATAATGACAAAAGAAAACACTGTGTAGAGGAAAATATAATGGATTTTTTGGCCAAGTTGCATTTGAAATGTGTGTTGTAAACTCAGAGGTAAGTTCCAGAGGGTAAGAGAAACTTAGGATTGGGTCTTAAAGAAAGATCTAGCTTTGATTTATATAATAAGAACTATGAGTACTCAAAACAATATTATAACTGATTTGCTCTGATTTTACATTAGATCTATTTTTTTAGGGAAATAGTCATATAATGTAGTTTGAATGATGCCCTGTAAAATATTTAACAGCTGTTTCTAGCATGTGAGGGAGAGTCCTTTATATGTAAATTCTATCATTTAGCAATTATTTTCTGTCATACAGACACTCTCTGTGGCGTATTTTAATACACAACTTATCTCTGAAGTCAGATTGAGAGACAATATGCACATCTGGTTCTCACCAAACCAATAGAAGTTGAATCAAGCACACTGTGGTATAGTTTTTTGAATCCTAGAAACTCAATTAAGATGTCCTTTGAGCCACTTTTTACTCCTTACTCTAGGAGAAAAAAATCATTCTAGAAATAAACACAGTAATAAGTGAAAAAACTCAAAGCCAATATATTCAAATAAAGTCATTTATACTCAAATATCCCATCTGTTCTTCACAGTCCTTCCTAGGCTGTTGTACCTTACTCTATGCCAGCTGCATTCCTCAAATGCTGGGTGAAATCATTCCTTATTGTCCAGATGTAGCAAAATTCAGTCATATTTTGATACTCTTTAATACTTTGGTCTTTACAACTTCTATCAAAGAAAATTGAGTGGTGGTCCAATGATTTGCAACCTAAGCTCTCAGACTGTTGGATGCTGATAACAAGCTAGGTTCCTCTGATTCAGCTCACCTGCATCATTACATTTGAATCTATATTATGCTGAGAAAATTTCACATCATTCATTCATTCATTCATTCATTCATATCTCTTCTATTATTCAGTCTCATTCTCTGTGAGTTCTTCTGAAGAGTAGGAAAGGAAATTGGGAAAAGACAAGAGGTTGGTAACACTGCCTGTAATTAGTTCATGGTTTAAAGAAGACTCAACTTTCTCTGGCCACTCAAAGTACTGATGTCTAATAGAAATCTCACTGCACACTATCTCTTCTTTTAAAATGTGAGTTGTCAGGTTAACTATTGATTTATTTAAAGTACATTTTTAAAAATGTAAAAAAAAGAGGGTTTTTTGTCTTTATTTCAGCCATCTTATGATAAACCTCTGTGCCATTTTCTCAGTATTTATTCTACTTGTGGCTCAAGACATTTCTATGACTTGACTTTAATCATTTTTAGAAAATTTCCAGCTGTTTTCTGTTCAAGTAATGCTATATCCAAATATAGAACTCAATTATATTTTTATAAAATTATTTTTCTGTAACACTTATTGCTTATCCACATTTTACAATTTTCAGTGCTTTATTTTCTCTATGATTTAGTCTTGACATTTTTCTTCTGATCATTTTTCCAGTTTTCTAATTCATTCTTCAGCTATATCAAACCTGATGTTACACTTTTCAGTTAAAAACTTAGATTCTAATTCTATTTTTGAATTTCATTGTATCAATTGCTGGATTTTTTTAATATCTTCCTGTTCTATGCTAAAATTCTTTTTTTAATTTCTCAAGGACACATTCAGTGCTAGGAATAAAACTAGGACCACATGCATGCAAAGTATGTGTTCAGCTCATTATACTATCTCTTCAAGTCTACATTCTTCAATTTAAATATTTTTCTTGAAATAATTGTAACTTTTAGCGTATTTGATAACTAATGATTGAGTCTACAATTTGGTCTGTTTATGTTTCAGATTTAATTACCTTGACTTGCTAATATTTTTTTCAGTTAATTCAATGCATGTTATTTTCTTTATTTTGATGGGACTGGGGATTTGGGGACACCTTAGGAGACTAAGGAGATATTCCTGACTTTGTGCTCAAAAAAATTTTCTTGCACTCCTTAACACACTCCACCATTGGAAGCCATAATTGCCCCACCTAGTGCCTCCATCTTCCTAGCATGAAAACAATCCAATTTAGCCATCATATTCCAGAAGAGAATAATGTCTGCTGACACTTCCCAGGTAGTCTTCTTAGGGCTGATGGCTTTGCGGCCTTCTCAGGAAGGAGTGGGGGCAGATTCGCCTTTCTGCATAAACTACAGCAGCCCAACACCATACCAAACACCCTGACAAAAGGGCACAACACCATAACTTGGCCTTGTTAAAGTTCCAAAGCACCTAATTTGTTTTAGATATATAATTCCCAGCAGCAGAGTGACACCTTAATATCCTTTAGTGTCAGCTCAGTAGTATTGCAGTAAATCTGATGAGAAAATTACATAGCATTCTACCAGTCTCCAAAAGCCTAACCAGTTATATATAAGGCTTACGTAGCAGCAAACAGTCCAGTAAATCTTCAGACTCTAACTTTAGTAATACCATGGAGAGATACAACTTGATCTGTGTGTATCTAAAGTTTGATAATCCTAGATGCCTTTGTGTTGTAACAAGCAATATGAAGTAAATTTGCTTGTTCCTGCATGGGGGCAGGCTATGGCAATGGGTGGATAACTGGGGACACGAAAAGGATATTCACTCATACTGGTGGCAAGACTGGTATTTGAACATGTAATGCCTGAAATGACTATATTGTAAACTATTTGGTAAATCACGGTGTTATAATAAAAATTAGAGACAAGAACAAAAGGTAGTATTTCCCAGTAGTGCTTGAAAGACCATATGCAGTGCTAGTGTTGGGATCAGCTGCATGTAAGCAAATACTTTAACACTGGCACTTTCTTTTTAGTCCTGAATATGCATTATTATTGCATTTATTGAATGGCATTGTGGCAGAAAATATATTGGGGAAAAATTAAAAATTGTGGTGGTTGTTGGTTCTTCCAAGGAGATTTTATGTTAACTTTTTTCGAAAAAGTTGATGTGAACTTTCCAAATTCTACAATATTGACAGCCAAGCAAGAGCACAAAAAATTAGATTGGAAAGTAGTAGAAGTCAAAAATAATAACACAGAAGGCTCAACTGGCAACAAAAAACTCATTAAATCTTCAGACAATACTTTTAATAACCCCATTGTGATATAGAACAATGTTCACAAACTCCTTTTTCCTGAGACTTTTTAATAACTCTACCTACCATTTTATTGTAACAATCAATATAAAATATATAATTTGTAGATGCCAAAGGGACAAGCTTAGGAAGTGGGTAAAACCCTGGGGACAATGATGGAGGGAAGGTCACACTGGTGGTGAGATTGGTGTTGGAACACTGAATGCTTAAAATACTGTATTATAAATAACATTGTAAACCAGTGTTTAAAATTTTTTTAAAGTTGAACTGATTTGTTAGTAAATCCACTCAAAGCTGACTTTTGGTCTTTGACAAGATTTACCTATTTGAAGTTTTCTTTTATTTAAAAAAAAGTGGATATTCAGGATTTAATTAAAGGTTGATATGTTCAGAAGTACTTTGAGCTTCAAATATTGTCTCCCTAGTACTATAAGATTATATATGCATATATATATATATATATCTTCATATTTTGACCTCAGGCTTTGAAACCTTATGAACAGATAATTGCTTTTGTTTGTATAGGGGGGCAGTGAAGAATTTCAGACTACTCTTATTAGTTTCTCTTGCTTTTGAAACATCAAATTTTTCATTTCTAAAACTTAATAGTTGAAGTTGATGAAAACTCTAATCATTTTATACTTTGCATAGACCTCTTTTATGATATGCTTATCTTCTGACACAATTTTATGCTTATCTTCTTACACAATTAAGCATATGGATCACAAATAATAATGAGGAGGACAGAAAATACAGTGGGCAGAGCACCTACCTTGCACATGACTAAACTGGATTCCTTCTCTTGCATTTTATATGGTTCCTTAAGTACTGCCAGGGTATCCCTGAATGCAAAGCCAGGTACAAACCCAGAACACTGTTGGGAAGCTCTCTCACCTCCGCAAAAAACATGATAAAATAAAACAGAAAAACAGAAAAAAGAATAATAATCTAAGATTTTGTATTTTCTTCAATAAATTCTCTAATATACTTGAGATATCAAGACCTGGATATATTGAGATCTCTCTGGTGTCTTCAAGCTCATTTTCTTCAGTTCTATGGATATCTAATTGTTCTATGAAGAATTTTAGTCATAAACTAGTTTATCATATCAGAAACAAAAGTCTCAGAACAAAAGCAAATAGTTGATCTTTCATACAATGTGAGGTATAGGGACGAATTAAGGGTTAGACAAAGGCCTTTGGCTTGATCTGCTAGAGGGATTAAGTTGCAATTTATGGATATGGAAGGAGCATATGAGAAAGATTTGAATAAAGAATGTTAGGTGTAAGTGTTTGAGATTACTGTTAAACAATACATAGATGTTTTACAGCATTTTTATTAGAAAAGGCATATAATCTAGAGCTATATTTGAAGATCATAAACATAAGGATAGCATTTAAAGCCAAGGGTAGAATAGAGGTAAATGTAAATAAATGAACTACATTACATTAAAGATATTCAGCACCACAAAATAAATAAGGGGCCGGATGGGTCACACAGTGGTAGGATGTTTGCCTTGCACATGGCTGACCCCAGACAAACACGGGTTCGATTGCTGGCATCCCATATGGTCCCCCAAGCCAGAAGCAATTTCTGAGAGTAGAGCCAGGAGTAGCCCCTGAGAGCTGTTGGGTGTACCCCCACAAAAAAGAAATGATGAATAGAATAAAAAGACACTCCCCCAAATGAAGAAAATATCTGTCCACTAACTCACACAAACTCAACTGACCCAGATGAATAAGACATTTGTAAAATTTGGTAACAATAGCAAAAAAAATGACCCAAAACATTGTACAATGGGGGGAAGTGATGAACACTCACTTCCTTACAGAAGACAAATAGCATTGATATATAAAATAGGTATATGGAAAATAGTTTCTGCATCATTTATTACCAGGGAATATGGAACAAAACAACAATGATATGTCACCTCATATCAGTAATATTGACGTACATCTAAAGATCAAAAACTATCGTTGCTGACATAGATATGGGAACAAAGAAACTCTTACTGATTTATCCATTTTAAGAAAAATTCAGACACTTTTCATAAAACTAGAAATTGAACTTGCCATATAATCCAGTTAATTTTACTTTCACCATCTACCACAAAGGCCCCAAAACACAATTTGAAAAGACATTTGTGACCCTATGTTCATTGCACTATTCAAAGTAGCCAGATCTGGAAATAAGAACAAACAAATGAATAAAGAAATTATATATATGAATATATAAACACAGAAATATACTACTCAGCTATATGAAAAATATTAATTCATGCAATTAGCAACAACTGTGATGGAACAGGAAAGTATGCTATTTTTATGGGTGCATGAAAACCCCTCAGGAAAAATATTGAAAAAGAGTGTCTAAAAATGGGAGGGGGAGAGAGAGGGAGGGAGAGAGAAGGAGGGAGGAAGGGAGAGAGAAAGAGAGAGAGAAATGGCACAGAGGCAGAGGCACAGGTTGACAGGGAGGAGGGTGGGAAGGAAACTGGAACATTGGAGGCGGAAAATGTGCACTGGTAAAGGGACATTGTATGACTGAGACAATCTTGAATAAATTATTGTGTATCTTATGGTGATTCAATTAAATGATTTATTTATTAAGAAAAAAAGAAAATAATATATTAGAAGTCAACCGGAAGAGAAGATACAGAAAGACCTTTTTGTTTGTTTTTGCTTTTTGGCCACACCCAGTGACACACAGGGTTACTACTGGCTATGCACTCAAAAATCACTCTTGGCTTGGGAGCCATATGGGACACCAGAGATCGAACCCAAGTAGGTCGTGGGTCAGCCACATGCAAGGCAAATGCCCTACCACTGTGCTATCGCTCAGCTCCCTGAAGGACCTTTCTTAAGTGATATATTAAGAACACTATGGAGAGATATGACAATTATTTGTCATATAGATAGAACAGCAATTAGATGCTTGCCTTACAAGTGACCAACTTGGATTTAATTCCTGACATCCATATGGTTCCATGAAGCTACCTCTAGGAGTGATCCTGAGCATAGAGCCAGGGATAAACAATAAGCACTTCCAAGTGTATCCCAAAACAAACAACAAACAAACAAAAACTTGAAAGATTTTATATGGCCCCACACTTGTCATATCTATGCACTAGTTTTGTTCAGCTTTACTCCAATTGTGTGGTCTTGTCCTTTGACTCTGGATCCTAACAATTTGGAGTGGTAATTTCATTGATCTAATATTCAACCTCTTAAATTCTAAAGGATCACAGAACTAAGATAAACTCCCAGCATTGAACTCCTTCTAAATATCTGACTCATTATTTTGAACCCAATCAGGTTCCATACCACTAGTAGTGAACTCCTTCTGACTCAAAATTTTGAACCAATTCAGAGTTGAAGCTCATTCTACAGAACTGAGAGAATGTTTTCCATTCAGTAAGCAAGCCATATTAATTGGTCAGGCTTCTTTATCACAAAAGAAAGTGTACCCTGTTACTTAAATTATGCTAACTTCAGGAATTATCACCAGAAGATTAAAGTGACTAAACTTCATTAAAGTGTTTTTGTCTTATTTTCTGTTTTGTATAATTTTGTTTTGTTCATATAAATACTAAAGTGAATTTTTCTTGTCGGTTGATTGTCTGGATCAGCTTTTTCACAAATTGTTCCTCAGCCCTGGTTCCATTTTAGAATTCCAAGTGATACCTGAAATTTTTAATGAGTAAAATAAGAGGACGAAACTATGTAGATTTACACAAAATACCCTTTAGAATCTTTAATAAAATACTTAAGCACCATGATTACAAGCATGATTGTAGTTGAGTTTCGGTCATAAATAGAACACCCCCTCTTCATCAGTGCAACATTCCCACCACCAGTGCCCCCCTTCCTCCTTCCCAATCCTTGCCTGTATTTGAGACATGTCTGGGAACTGTATGCATCACTTATAGGACACTAACCAAATGTTAGTCACAAGACTTTAACTTCAAAGGAAATAAAGAAGTGCATTAATCTTGTCTGCTCAGGAAAAGAAAATATAATCATTAACCATTTAGTCAGTCTTTGCCATCAACTTCCTTCTGACCACTAAATTTGTGGTTCAGTTTTCCTACTACATGTACAATATCCTTTTACTAATGAGGACAACCCAAGTCACAGTCAATCATTATATCTAGTTCAGGGTTCAGGATTTCCAGATGACACGCAGTCCTTCCACTTGGGATAGTTTTGGTTCCTTCTGTATGGCAACTTATGAATTATAAAGTACGTTTTGCCAACACTATTGAAAGAGAAAACACAATTCCTCCTCACCAGTTGCTACTAAGAGTTCAGTTATAGTTGTCTCCATTCTGCATTTTAAACATTCTTACAAGTTCCAAAACCCTCTCTAAAACTGAGGAAGTTTATAGTTTCCCAAGGTCATAAATTCTGGCCCAGATCTAATGGACTCATAGGAGACTCAGAGATAAAGGGCAATATCTGGGCAGATGGTCACATTACATAACCTAAAAGTTCTGAAATAAACAAGAGAGTTTCTATGAGCCAAAGTGGGAATGCACAATAATAAACTTATGTTAACAACACAAATGGTTTCAAAATTAACAAGACATCTCTAAGAAACAAATAGGAATCCTCTGATACTTTTGATAAGAAACATGATCCAACTTTCCTATAAAATCCCTACAAATCAAGTCCAAATTTGACTTATTCCTAAACTAAATTTCTTCATGGTTGGGAAAAAATTTTTTTTTGTTTTTGGGTCACACCCGGCAGTGCTCAGGGGTTACTCCTGGCTCCATGCTCAGAACTCGCTCCCGGCAGCCACGGGGGACTATATGGGGCACCAGGATTCGAACCGATGACCTTTTGCATGAAAGGCAAACACCTTACCTCCATGTTATCTCCTGGGCCCTGGGAAAATTATTTTGCTCCAACTTTTTAATAATTTTATTGTGTATTTCTAACTTTGAGCATATTTATAACTCAATATTTTCATTTGTAAAAATATTGAAGAACCTGGAATTAGTGAACCAACACAGAGACCTACTGTGACTTCTCCTGTACCACCACACACAATAGTCCTACTATGCAATAATAATAAAATATGTTCAATAATAATATATGTTCTTATTTATAAAAGAAACAAAAGGTAAAAGGGAAAAATTTCAGAGTCAATGGTCTACAGAAATTCTGCAATTCTTTGGGGTAGTAAACAGACCCTGAAATGATGGCAGGCAAAGTCATTGTTAAGAATTTTTTTGTGGGGCCAGAGAGATAGTATGGAGTTAAGGTGTTTGTCTTGCAAACAGAAGGACAGTGGTTCGAATCCCGGCATCCCATAAGGTCTCCCGAGCCTGCCAGGATCAGTTTCTGAGCATAGAACCAGGAGTAACCCCTGAGCGCTGCCAGGTGTGATTCTTCATCCTTCTCTGTGACCCTGGCTTCATTTTTTGTTTGTCCCCCATCATACTTTATTCTCCATGGTCTCACGTGAAGAGGGAGAGATGAAGAATTCTCTAGAAGAGAATTTTTAAAGATTTGGGTTCCCAATAGTTTAAAATTTGAAATGATCAAGAAAATTTATATTTGTTTGTCTATTCAGATTATGAATTACTTGTAAATCAAAATTCCTCAAAAACTTAGTAGGCCTTTGACCAGTGTAATTCTTGGCAGATGTATGTGAAACAAACCACATTTAACAATTTTTCCTAAAGATAATTCTCAAAACTGATTTATCCCTCTGCTTTCTTACCACCATACAAATCCCTCTTGATTTAATATAACTACTTTAAGGGTCTAACTTTGGATAGCAATAGCCTATCATTAAACTAATGTATTCTGGGAATAATTTTAAACACTAATGTCCTATAAATCCCTTAGGTGACTAAAGTATTTAAAGTTGTGTGTGTGTGTGTGTGTGTGTGTGTGTGTGTGTGTGTGTTTAAAGAAATGACTGGCTTGTTTAAGTCTGCGAAACTGAATTTTCAGACTCTGTTCTCTTTAATTTTTGCTTGCAAAAAAGTCAATAGCTTCTTGAATTTTTCCTTAGCCAAATACAGCCAATAAAAACCACACACCACCAAAGGTATGTTTCTCATTTCTTCTCCTAGAGCTTAGTTTCTACTTTCCAAGTGTTCACAGAAAAAAGTCTTACCAAACATCTTGCCACTACCTAATAAGATTACCATTTTTCCAACTGGAAAAATGTTATAGTTTCCTCATTGACCATATCCAATTGCAAGGCCAATTCCATGTATTTCAATTTTTTATGAGCAAAGAGTTCCACTTTAACACACCGATTTCTTTGTTTAACTGCAATAGCAAACAACCAAAATCTTATTAGTTTAACGTAATAAAATTAATTTTAGTTTCAAATATAATGCAAATATTCCTGTTCAGGTTGCTTGATTCCTTATAATATG
The DNA here is from genome assembly GCA_004027635.1 of Crocidura indochinensis. NCBI lineage: Eukaryota > Metazoa > Chordata > Mammalia > Eulipotyphla > Soricidae > Crocidura > Crocidura indochinensis. The sequence goes on from PVKC010018374.1 coordinate 15,992, forward strand.
TGACTTAATTACGCAAGTGCTCCTTTCAGTGATTTTATCATTTTACAAATTAAAGGTAGTCTTAGAATAACCCAGTCTTAAGAGATGCAAAAGATGTATAACAAGAATTATGATCAAGTGTGTGTATTCTGTATTTGCTTATCTTTCCTACAACTCAACCCTATAGTCCTACAAAATATCAAAGAACATTCAAAAATATAAATGGAGTACAATTTTGGAGTAAATGCAATTAAAACCATAGTATCTCTTAATATTGGCAAGCAAAAGGTAAAAAAAAAATGTTTAAATTTACAACAAAGGTATATGAAAAACCTAGGCTGAAGCCTGAAAATGTTCCTTATTAATATACTATTCTGAATGTATTTAGAATTTACTATTGGCCAGGCATTTTTTTGTTTGATACTTAAGAACTCATTAAACTATTTTAGTCCCTAATATAATACTATGTGGTTGCTACTCTTATTAAAATACTTATTGCATAAATGAGAAAACTGAGACACAGGTGAGATTAGAATGAATCAAAGACAGGGGTGGAGAGATACTGGCACTTGGTGATGGGTATAATGCAGTGACATTTTATAATTAAATATTGATACTATTTTAACCATCATACCTCAAAAAATAACAAAAGAAAGAGAGGATATGGGAGTTAGCTTCCTGACTTTCCCTCTTGGACACAAAGGGATAACATTCATTCTCTTGACACCAACAAGAGATTTCAGTTATAAATAATGTTAGAAGAAACTCTTCAAGCATAGCTAAAGTGACAAAGAATGATTTAGAACTACAAAAACAAATGAACAATGGCAGATTAATACATTAATTTTTAATTCTTTTAATTTTTGAGATATTAAAGTATTATTTAAACGACACTATGATGACTACTATAATCACTATTAAAATTATGATGACTACATTAACAACAAATAGGGGCCCGGGAGATAGCATGGAGGTAAGGCGTTTGCCTTTCATACAAAAGGTCATTGATTCTAATCCCGATGCCCCATATGGTCCCCTGTGCCTGCCAGGAGCAATTTCTGAGCATGGAGTCAGGAGTAACCCCTGAGCACTGCCGGGTGTGACCCAAAAACCAAAAAAAAAAAAATACAATAACAGCAAATAGTGATTTCAAAACAACAAATATTATCAAAAATAAAAATAAATATTTATAATAATAAATGGTACTAATTCATTCATGCATAGCAACTTTAATATTAATGCACCCAATAATAAAGTTTCACTATACATTAAACAATTAGTTCTAAAGGTAGAAGAACTTAAAAGGAAAATATACAAATCGACAATGACTAATTTGAAAAGATACAAAAATCAAAATTATAATTGCAGATTACAAAACTCTATCAGAAACTGATAAGAAAGTAGACAGAATATCAGCAGAAATACAAAGCACTTGAATAATCATTTCAACCAACTTGACCTGATTGACATTTAAGAAACACTCCACATGGCAGCAAAATACACATTCCTTTCCAGAACACATTAATATTTGCCAAAATAAACCATCTGCCAGATCATAAAATAAGTTTCAATAAAATTAAAGAAATAAAAATCATGCAATATTCTCTGAGCATAACAGAATTAAGCTAAAAATCAGTAACAAAGGAATTTCTGGAAAATTTCCCATGATATAGAAACTAGACAATAGATTGCATGCAATCAATGCAGCAGTTAGAGTCCTTTAACAGTAAATCTTAAAATAAGAAAAGAATATTTGTCAAATCAATAATCAAAGATTCTACTTTTTTAAAACTATCAAAATGTTGCTCATGAAATAGGAGAAGTCAGAATCTGACACAAATATTTTTGTGCGTGTCAATGAACTTTTTACAAAGATGTCAAAGTTCAAGTCAGAAAAATATAGGCTTTTTACCAGATCAAACAGGAACAATTGGATATCTGTATACATATAAAAGAACATAAAAATTCCAACTAAACTGATCTAAACTTTAATTGTAAAGCTACAACAGTGCTAGAAATATATGAAGGTTCCCTTTCGGGGAGCTGGGAGTTTCAGCAGCATGGGACTCGGCAGGCCCCTACCATGCTGGAGGAGGCCTGCTTAACTAGGCCTGGGGGGTTGTAGGACAGGGCGACCCCAGTACCCTGCTGCCGCCTTGCTCCAGATCTCCACGGCTTCCCTGGGCCACAGGTCTGGGCAAGCCAACAAGGTGGGACCCCTGGTGGGGCTCGAAGGTACCCTGGGCTTTTCCCCCATTCCCCACGGGGCTCCTTAGGGTGGGTCTGCTTGGGGACGCTGAACTCCCAGCCTCCAGAAACATGAGGGATCTATTCCCTTTCTGGGAGCTGGGAGTTTCAGCAGCATGTGGCTAGGCAGGCCCCTGCCATGCTGGAGTAGGCCTGCTTAACCAGGCCTGGGGGGGGGGGTGCGGGACGGGGGCGACCCAGCACCCCTCTACAGCCTTGTTCTAGATGAGCTACTCATTTTCACTAAGGCAGTCTCTGGCAAGAACTTATGAGTTTACACGTTCAAAACCGCATGGGGGCTATTGCACAGTACATATTAATAATATATCCCATTTATTTAAGGTATGTATTGTGTATGTAGAAAGTCCATCTGGTATTCTGCCCTTTCGCACACCCCTGTAATGCTTATTTTCACTTTTTAAGTCTATCACCCCAACCTTCTCCACATTTACCCTTTTCAACTTCTATACTGCACATTCCTCATCACACACCAATTTGGTGTACTGGATTTTCAAAAGACATAAGATGTACACGTATGGCTTTGAATATTTTACATCTTTTTTCATTGACAGCTAACTCTTACTAAATATTCTCTTAAATAGTGAAGATTTTCCCCACTTTTTATCTATTCTCTTTGTGAACTTTTCAACAAGAATTATTTGGTGAAAGAATCCCTCAGTTTAATTCTTATGTTTAACCATGTCATGGGGAGTTTTATACATGTTTTTGCAGCCCCCATATGGGCCTATAAACCCATGTGGCATTGTTCCTTGTTTGCATAGGCATTTCAAAATGGGAAATACCTACGCATAAATAAATTCTTATCTAATAGAGATTGGAACACCCAAATCTTGTAGTGCAATGGGACCTTACCCTGAACATTGGCATAATGACCTGGTACAGGCCTCAGTAAAATGGGCATTCTCCATTCACCCTTGAACCAGGGAAGCTATCTAGGAAACATCCAAGGTTCTTTACAACAACACCTGGAAGCAATCTTCTATCAGGGAAGACCCTACCGCTGCTCTGACATCAGTCTACTCACAAGAGACTTCCCTTAATGCTGAGAAGACTTAAGAACATCAACAACCTGCATACTGGACAGGGCTTTCTGCATTGCCCTTTAATTGTAAGGTGAAACGAAAGGACTCTCAGCACCATCCTAACTGCAATATAGGGTATGCAGATTCCAGGATCTTTAACACAGAAACATTATACCACCAACAGAGACAGCATGGAAAATAAAAGTGAGTTGGCACTACAGACAACGACTTGGATTAGGCAATCTAGTTTGCCTGGAGCCTAGAGCTGGTCTTATGCCAGAAAACTTCGGGGGTTTGGTCCCCTTGTATTTAGGCCGAGGATTTTCCTTTCCATGTCCCCCGTATTTTGGTGGGCTGATGCAAACAAGTACTGCCACTCTAAAGCCATTTTTACTGTGCTCCTTTGACTC
>PVKC010018375.1:0-19644 GCA_004027635.1 Crocidura indochinensis
AGGCGTTTGCCTTTCATGCAAAAGGTCATCGGTTCGAATCCCAGTGCCCCATATGGTCCCCCATGCCTGCCAGGAGCAATTTCTGAGCATGGAGCCAGGAGTAACCCCTGAGCACTGCCTGGTGTGACCCCCCCCCAAAAAAACCAAACAAACAAAAAAAATGAGCTCTTATGTACTAGGGATAAGAACTCATACTTGTTTACAATACAGGGACATCCCCCACCTTGAAAATATGTCAAGTGGACCCATCTTAGACCCCAACCGTCCAGCCTTGAACCCTGGGTTCCAGACAGAGAAACGACACAGTTCTTCACAACAGCTACAGGAAACAAATCCCATCGGGACATCCTTAATACTGCTCAGATACCAACAAGTGCCAGCTCTAATATGATATCCTGACAACCAGGAAAATGGGAAAAATTTGACCTAAGAGTAGTTTATCCTATCTCACCAACTAACAATAAGACAAAATCAGAAGACTTGTCACCCTTTGGTGTGTCCAAAAGCCAAGATTGCAATTTACAGATGACTGGCTGATAGAACCATGACCTGACTGTATGTATCCTGGGACCAATAAAAAAAACCCTAGTCTATGGTTTGAGCTACGACCTGTACAACAACTATGATCTCTAGTTCCAAAGGTCTGTCTGAGACAATTGCAACGGAATGTGTCTTCTGGAAACATAATGAAAGACGCTATCTTAGACTCCATCCTAGGATCAGCACAAAGACCAAGAAAACCAACCACAGAAGACGGATTAAAATGACACTGAGGGAACAAAACTTCTAGAACCACAAAGAAAGATTTCATCATAAGTTCCACTCCTTGACCTGTGCAGATACCTAGCTATCTAGATACAAAGGTCTGATTTTATCACCCAGGACGGAGCAGAAGTCTTCCATACACCACGAAAGCACCAAGGGAAGAGTAAATGAACCTGAACGGAGTCTATAGTTAATCCCATGACAATATACTCCAAGGGTGGAGAAACCCTGTATCTCTTAGGCCAAGGGAATTCCTTTTCGAATGACCCCAATATTTACTGTGCCTGAGCAGGAGGGAAAAAATGCAAAAAGCACAAAACAATTTTTTATTATCTAGTTTTTTGTCGATTTCTTTGTTTTGGTGTGGTTATTGAAGTTGTCTCCATTTATATTTATTTATTTATTTATTTTATTTTCTTTATGTGCTCTGCCATGTTTTTTTTTATCACAAGACCATGGCTTTTATGTGGTGCTTATCTTTATTGTTGGAGTGCTCACTGGATATTTTATTTGATACTTCCTTTTGTACTGTTGGGGTGTTTCAACCTTCTTTTTCCCCTTCATCTCTCAAACTGCCCATTATAGGCATACTTGATTTTTACCCAAGTTTATTACTTTTCTCTTCTTCAAACATAACCACATAACTTGAACTATCTAGTCCCACCTCCCAGTTAGAGGGGGAAATAAGGAAGGTACCAAGACCAAACAGGTGTAGGTCTACTAGGTAGTAAGCTAGGCACAGAGGGGACTACTTATTCTAGTAGCCCCAGGGGGTGAGGGAGGAGGATATGGGAGGTAGGATGGGAACGGAGGTGGAGGGAGGACAATTTGGTGATGGGAATTCCTCTGATTTTGTGTTAATATGTTCCTAAAATATTATTGTCAACAATATGTAAGCCACTATGATCAAAATAAAAATTATATTAAAATATATGGATTTATTTTTCATAAGGCATATTTTATTAGAGACATCTTCATTAAAACTCATCAGAAGTTTTTGTTACATTGCTCCAAGTTTACATTCTTTGATGAGTCTGGGCAGGAAATAAAAGTATTTTTCTAAGAGCCAACTGACTTAGTCTTTCTCAATTTCTCTCCTTCCCCTCTCCTTTCTCTCTCTCTCTCTCTCTCTCTCTCTCTCTCAGTCTCTCTCTTGCCACTTCCCCAGGACTTCTTTTCTTAAATCAAATATAATCTCTGACCTTGACTTTTGTTTGTTCTGTGGATCTTCTCATAATTCCACATTTCTGTGCTCTTTCACACAAAATCACTTCTTAGATTATCTAGTTTCTTCACTTTCTTTTAGTGGTAGAAGAAGAGTTGTTTTTGTTTTTAAGGGCAAGAAAAAATAGATTTATATGGGGAATATGGGAAGGAGGGAGAGAAGGAGTGAAGGGAAAGGGAAAGAAAGGGAAAGAAGGAAAGATGGAGGGAGGGTGAGAAAGGGAGAGAGAATGAGAGAGCGATGACATACTCAAGGGAGAACATGGTCTTTTCCAGAGGGAAGAGACATGAGGATATTTCATAAAGTAAAAGAAAGGAATTACATGTTCCAAGTTGAGATGCAGGCGATCCCAAAATAGGGATATGTCAGTTAGCTGTTTTTAAAGGAGGCAAAAAATGGTTCGGTGTTTAATGTCCAATCACTGATCCTTTTCAGACAATCAGAATTTCAGTATAATCAAAATCAGCAGTATCTACTAGCCTAAAGATGTACATGAAGAGCAAATTTAATTGAGACACATAAATAATTATGTTTATAATCAGTTGATGTTTTTGACAATGGTGTCAAAGACATTCAATGGAGAAAGAAGAAATGGAGAAAGAAAATTATATATCTACTTGCTAAAATAAATAGTGAACTCAGATCTCACAGTAAACAAAATATAACTTAAGATACATCAAAGAAAAATATAAAAGCAAAAAATATAAATGGCTACAAGAAAAAAATATCTCTAAAAGCTTAACTAGCAAAGTCTCTTTAGACATACAACCAAAAACATGATCCACATAGAACCGATCAATCGAACAGCATTGATACTCAAAACCTTTGCTTCAAAGGCTCACTAAGAAAATTAAGTATAAGCCGTAGACTGGGAAAAATATATTTTGCGACTATCTGATAATGAACTGCATCCAAAGTATATAAAAAATAATCCTCACAATTCAATAAAAGATAAACAACTCAACTTAAAATACACTAAATCAATAGTACAAAAGGGAGGGTTTTTGCCTTGTAATTGGCAGAATCCAGTTTGATCTACTGCATCCCATATGGTTCTTCTGAGTCTGCCAGGAGTGATTCCTGAGCAGAGCTAGGAATTCTGAGCACCACTGGTTGTAATTCCCAAAAGAACAACAAAAAATAGACTAAATGAATATTTTTTTATTTAAAAGGTACCCAATGACTAATAAAATGCAAAAATGGGAGAGCCAGAGCAGTGGCACAAGCGATAAGGTGTCTGCCTAAACACGCACTAGCCTGGGATAGACCACTATTTGATCCCCTGGCATCTTATATGGTCCCCCAAGCCAGGAGCAATTTCTGAGTGCATAGCCAGGAGTGACTCCTGAGTGTCACTGGGTGTGGCCGAAAACAAAACAAAACAAAAAAATGGGGACATTTTTTATTAGAGAAATATAAATTAAAACAATTAGATGTCATATCACACTTACTAGAATGGTTACAATATAAAAGGTAGCTACTAGTACATGTTTATTAGGATGCAGAGAAATAGAAAAACTCACACAGTGCTATTGGAAATGCAAATAGTACAGATGCTTTGGAAAAATTTTGCCAGTTTCTTAAAAACATTTCTAGATCTATGTATTCAAACAAGAGAAGTGACATTATGTCGTACACACAAAAATTCTCACACATATATATGATAGCATCCATAATAGCCTAAAAGTAGACACAATTCAGGTTTCCATAAATTGGTAAATACATAAAATGAAATAGTTTCCACAATATAAAGGAAAGAGATATTGGTATATACTATATTAATGAATATCAAAACATTTTTCAGTGAGGTTGGTCATATTACATATTATATTCTCCCATTTATATGAAAATATACAAAAATACATTGAGAGGAATGCAAAACAGCTGAGAATTTGTCAAGGTTAAAGGTAGAAATAGATTTCAAGTGTAAATAGGTGTCAAAAAGTATCTAATTGGAGTGGTGGAAATACATGAAAATTATCATTATGATTACTTCATACAAATGATTGAGTCAATAAAATGAATTGTGCATTTAAAAGAGTGATTATATGCAAATCATACATCAATAAATTGTTAAATGTCAGCAACCAAAGGAAATTAAATGTTAGAAAATCATACCAAGATCACTAATTACTGTAGACTGATCACTGAGCAGAACTTTTCTTGGGACCAATAATGAAAGATTCTATCCTAGACTTCACACTAGGATCTGTGTAAAAACCAGGATCTCTAATTACAGAGGACTGACTTGGACACCATGACTGAACAAAACACTTCCTGGCACCCAAAAGACCTTGGGGGTTGACAATGAGCATGTCTGGAGCCTGTAGTCAGTCAAGGGTGGAGACACCCTGCATCTCTTAGGCCAAGGGAATTTCCTTTCTAATTTTCCCCATACTTACTGTACCTATGCAAGAAAAAAAAATCAATGACAAAAAAAAGCACACACACACACAAACTTGTCACATCTTTTCTATTTTTTTCTTTTTTCTTCTTTTAAATTTATAATTACAGCTCCTAGACAGGGGCTCCTGCCAGCTATTTTTTTTTTAACAAAGCCATAGAACATGAATCATTTTGTTCTGTCTCATATTTATATAGCTTCTTACAAATTGAGAAAAAAACAAAGTGAATGGTACCAGGAGGTCTCATGAAAATTGAGTGGAAATAAAAAATGAATAGACTTAAATAACCCTACCCAAAGTTAATGACAATAGAATCAAGAGACCCAAACTACAACAAGCTATACACAAAAGGAATCTATTACACCAGCAATCCAGGGGGCTAAGGGTGGAGGTATGGAATGCATGCTGGGAACAGTGGAGCTAGGTCAACACTGGTGGTGGGAATTATCCTAATTCACTGTTACTAGGTAGCTTAAATATAACTCTAAAAGACTTATACTTCATATTGGTCTCAATAAAAATAAAAAAAAACCTTTAAAGGTATTCTATTTTTTATAACTGTTAAAAAGAAGAAAATTGGAGGGAAGTTTTCTTTGGTTTGAGGGCCACATCTGACAGTATTAAGAGATTACGTCTGGTTCTGTGCTCATGGATCACTTTTGTGAGGCTCAGATATGGTGCTAGAATAGAACCCAGGTCAGTCACAACAAATGTCTTATTGCTGCACTATAGCTCCAGCCTGAAAAACTTTTAATTTTGTATTAACTATGAATAAAATAATGGAAAATACTTTTCCTGGAAACATAAGCTAACCCATTAATATAAATACAATAAGTTCAAACTAATCAACCCATAATATAGAGAGAAAGTGGTTTTCTTCCATGTATTTTCTTTGTAAAAGAAGATACCACATTCAATAAAAATGTTTATCATCTCAAGAATTACCAACTATTCTGAAGTCACACTATGGAGCAAATCTTCATTTCCCAGATAACTTTTCAAACAGAAGAGGGTGGAAGTTAGGAAAGAGGAGAGCAAAAAAAGAAAAGGGGGGGTATTCTGTTTATGATTGAGTAATCATGGTGCTTAAATATTTATATAAAAATACCTTTAAAAAGGAAGGTAGGAAGGAAGAAAGAAAGTAAGAAAGATAAATTAAGGAACAGAGTCCTTAGCAATGTGAAGAAACTTGAGGCAATCTCCAGGTTTAAATAAAAAAATTGTAAAGTGGATGAACTAAATTCCCTGAGTTTTCAGCTCTACAAGTCAGTTTTCAATGAGAAATCCCACCTAGTATTTTGTTTCTTCAGTATTTATGCTTCTGTCACAAACCCATCATTGTAACTTGGGGTTTCAACCTAAATCTCGCTACTTTCTGTGGCTTGCTATCTCTGGGAATCAGCAAAGTGACTCTGATAGTTAGAGAATAAATCAACCAGTACCTATTGCTGGCATTTCCTAGTCCTGAAGAGTATGGCCCTATTCTTTGCCTTTGGTGCCTGAACTCCCAGAAAGATTTACCCTCCTCAGGGTCCTTTGAGTTCTTTAACACACTTGTTCCTATTTTTATTTTAATAGAGAAGTTGACAAGCAGCAAACAGCTAAGAGACTTTTAAAGAAGAATATGAATTGTGAGGTTTCAAAACATGTGTCCTATGACTGCCTAAATTTCATTTGTGTTTTACTGTCAATGGTTGTGGTCAAAGCCTAATGAATCCTATTTTTGATTTGTGTTCAACTATAAGAAGTCAAGGGAGGCAGAACTTGTCTAAGAATGATGAAGGAAAGATGGCACAAGTCTGGCTGTCTTTTAAAATCCAGTATCTTTGCTTTAAAGTAGAGGATTTGAGAAATGGGCCTCCTGTTGACACAAGAGGGGGTTCTGGTAACTGTTTATTTTATCCACAAAAGCTCTGAAAAACTGTCAGACAAAAGGTGACTTGTTTCTTTGCAGACTCAGTGATACTGTGGAATTGGCTGAGGTAGTTCCAAAAGGTGTTTGGCTAGTGCTAACGTAGGAGCTTGGTGCAGGGCTTGCCAAATCCTGTTAGGGTTTATAGAAGTCAAGAAGCCATGGCATTCAAGCTCTGGTCATATTTCTCCAGTTCGGCTTAAGTTTTGTGCTTGCAGTTGACTGGCTTTTTTGTATTTTGATTTTCATTAACACAGAAGGCTTGCTGTTGGCAATAACGCCTTGGAACGTCCTTGCTGGAGCTTAACATTTCAGCACATTTTGCATTGCCTAATGATGGAGCTGTGGTTTGCCAGGAAGGGACTTTTAACACTTTTCTCCTGGAGATGGGTAAAACTCTCCCCTAGCCCCCTGCAAACCTCAGCTAGTTCAAACAAAGCTTCTCTACTGGAAGGGACAGAAAAGCTGCTATAAATACTTTTATAGGCTGCATAGGTGATTTACAACCTGCTTTATTAATCCTATAAAATGGCACAGCTGAACGCCTTTAAGTTACATGCATACAGATGACTAATTAAATACGCAGTTAAAAGTCTTGACCCAGCACAATTCTAACCATTTAAGAATTAGTCTTGAATTCTCCTTTAGGCAAAAGTTTGGGCTGAATTTTGGAAAATGCTGGGAGGAAGAAGGAGGAAGTTTACATATTTATGATGGCAGGTGAGTGAGCTGGAGCAGCAAGTTTTGTTCCTGCCCCTTGTTATTCAATAAACAGGACACAGGCAGGCACATAAGCCTCTGACAGCCTAACATCACCCAAACCTTCTTCCTCTGCTCTCTGATAATGACTGAGTCACAGTTAAGATGAGCAAAGATGAATGAAAGTGCCTTTGGAAACAAAAAGAACCAGAGAACCTTAAAATTCAAACTGGGAAGGATCTTAGCAGGCAGATGTACACTCTCAAATTCAATACAGGGATGAGGGGAATGTGGTTTATTTCACGAATCAAAGTACTAGTTAACAGCAAAACCAAGACAGGACCTAGAAGTGACCTCTAGAACTTAACCTTTCAGAGGCACTATTCATTCCTAAAGCTTTGTTGCCGGGAGACACAACATATTTTGGTGGTGGTGTTGGGGAGGGTGAGGGGATTAGTCTAAGGCAAGTCAAGTAGGATATGATTCCAAAATTGAAAATGTTTGCCAAACAATTTATCAGAAACATAAAAGGCCCTTTCAGGTTTAAGGTTTTTGGAAGCAATCTGAAGAAGAGGGAGTGGCCTTTCCCATCAGGGGACAAGCCCCAACAATTCTCCTCTCAGCTAAGTGGGTTTTGTTGGTTGGCCCCCTCACAGAGCCTTTATGAAGATTTTTGCACCTCCTAAATCAGGCTGTGATCATGTTATGGGGGATAATGGATCAGGAAGATTGAGTAGCATGCCTGAGGGCCACTGGAGACATTTATTGATATTCCTCTTGTATTTAGCTTTTGAAGTGACCCATCTAGGTCAAGTTTCTATATCAATATACACACCGACTAACTTGAAAATATACCTGAGGACTTTTTTCCCATTTCTACATCTTTTCCTACTTCTCTCATGATAATAATAATAATAATAATAATTATTATTATTATTATATAATTATTATTATAATCTCAGAATAAGATTCTGAGTCACTTTTCTCAGCTTCAAACTAGAACACAAATTTTCTTCCTGTTTTCATATGTGAAGCACAGAGTCCAGTTGTTGCCTCTGTCTAGAAATATTGCCTTCACTGTTCCTTGCTCTTTCTATCTTTTTCACCTCTTACCAAGTTTTATTATTCAGATATTGATTCACATCAGGGAGGTCTTTCTAAATCCCAGTCGTAGATCTGGAGTACTAGCATCTACCAACAAAGGAGATTCTGCAGAAAGTACTGTTCTTTTTTAAAAATAATCCAATATTTCTATAAATTTGCTTTGGTTGGAACAGGGCCAAGTCTCAAAACTATTTTATAACTTTCTCATTAGCACTATAGGATCATCATCACATTTTTCTTTATTTTGAGGGGGACTAGTTTGGGTCGCCCTTGCATCTAAATTACTCCTGGTTATGACTCTTGAATCTGTACTCAGAAATCACTCAGTAGTGCTTGGAAGACAATATGCTGTGCCATGGATCGAACCATGATCAACTGCATGCAGGGCAGTCTATCTCTCTTATCCCAGGCAACTGTTAAGAGTGTAGGGGTCAGGGAAATAGTGCAGAGTTTAAGGTGCTTACCTTGCACATGGTCAACCATGTACCTGGCACTAATTATGGTCTCCAAGCACAGCTAAAAGTGATTCTTGAGCACAGACCTAGCCCTGAGCAAGTAATAAAATTGCTTCTGTATCATGTGCCCAGCTGGTATCTAGGGAAAACATATATAACACAAATATTTGCAGAATACTCAAGTGTTCTACTTCCTTCTCACCATCCCTCCATTGATTTCCATGTTGTGAATAGTTTTATAGAACATAAATTTTTACTTAAAATTATTTTACACTAGATGCAGGATAAGTAAGAAAACTATAGAATATGGCTATTGTATTAGTTTTCTTGTGCAGCTGTTAAAAATATCTAAGCCTAGATGTCTTAAATAACACAATTTACTATCTCACAGAAATAGACCTAGAAGATCAAAAATCAAAGAACCAACAGGATTGGTTCTTTTTGAGACTATGAAGGAAAGATTCATTAATTCCAAGCCTCTTTTCTTGGCCTATCAATGGTAGTTTTCATGTTCATACGAAATACTTTCTGTATTCTTGTATAGTTTCCAATTTACCCTTCATATAAAAACAGCAGTTATATTGGATTAAGACACCTTTCTCTCTGTAAAGATCCTATATACAAATAAGGTCAATTTATAAGGTATCTGAGAGATTAGATCCTCAATAAAAAATTGGGGAGGGGTCATGATTCAATCTATCACAGGAATAGAAGAAGTCTTTGTAACTGTAGTTGACACCTTGAAAGATAATATCACACAACATACTAAAAATATAACTTTCCTGCAAGTTGGATATGGTAACTTGGTAGAGTTTAGAAGTCTAAACAGAAAAACATGTTTAAGGAAAACACATTTCATACTGGGAACACAGGACTTTTAAAACCCATGACCTGAGTTTTGGATCAGAAACACTGCTTAAAGAGCTCACTATGCTGGTTCACCTGTGAGAATCAAAGAAGTACTAAACTCCTTCACAATTCTAATCACTGTGACAAGAAACCAAGGGAAACTGAGTTTCCCAAGGGAGTGACGGGGTTTCCATTCATTGCTCTAAACTTGAACTGTTATTCCCAGTATAGCTGTGAAATTGGAATTTGAGCCATAAACCTGGTGAGTAATCAGCTAAGGTCACTCATCTAAAATATACTTTGGCTTGCTGATACAGGGTTTCTTCTCTGTGTCTCTTTCCCCCTCCTAGCAAGGTCAGAATCAGGTAGCTCTGTAAAGCTTTCGATACCAGCTCTCTGCTGCTTTCTTCTGTTACAATTTGCATATGTTTATTTATCTGTGATATTGAACACCTTGTTATGTTACATGAAGGAAGGCAGCCTTTAATGTGTGTGTTCCCCCAGTTTTGGTTTTATTTATGAATATTTCCATGCCCAACTTTTAAAAAACCTATATAGTCAAATAAGTCTTTTCCTTTTTATCCTTTAGTGTTCATGTTTCAGAAGTGTTACTGATTCCCTAGAGGTATCTTTGTTCCCTGATTCCAAGATTTCTACCTGACTTCTTGAGGAGTCCTAGGAAATCACAGTCTCCTTAAGTGTTGGATTTTACTTTCTAGTGTGTGCGTGAGTGTGTGTGCATGTGTGTGTGCGTGTGTGTGTGTGTTGAGGGTGTGTGCTTTGCAATACTTTGGACAAAACACATTTAATAGCATTAATTAGCACTTCTACTATAGCATTTGTTATGCTTTATCTATTTGTTTGGGTAATTTGTGTCTCCTGTCAGACATAAGACAAGAACTAGACTTGTTTACCACTAAGCAATAGAATAGATAAAACAATAGATTTTTTTTTGAATGCCATTATCTGACCTTCCCCTCTTCCTTAGGTGACTCTTATTTATTAAGGTGCATGTATTGCATACTAAATATGTTCATATTATTCAGAAGTTAGCATTTTATAACTTCATCAGCAAATTGATTTCATGAATAAGACAGCCCTGTGGTCTAGAAACTAAAACTAGCTGTATTAACCAAACATAGTGCTTTGTAGTCCTTCACACTTATCTTTGCTCTATTTTGTGTAAATATAAAGTACAATTATATCTATTAATTTTATTACCTAATATCTGTGATTTTTTAAAAAATAATATTTTATTGAATCATCGTGAGATACATAAAAATAAAATTTTATTTATAAATTACTTTTTTTATGATCACATCTTATATAGTTGCTCCTAATACATTCGTTTCTGTCACTCTTTTCCAACACCAATCACGCCACAATTGGAAAACTTCCCACACCATTGTCCACAAATTTCCACCAACTTCCAAGCCTGCCTGTTTGGCAGGCACCAAATAATATATTTTATATTGCTTATTTATAGATAAGTGGTAATAAAATTATTTTTTAAAAAGTACACCAAAAATACATTATTGTATCTTGCAATAAGATTATTAAGTCACTGTCAGTAGGTTAACAAGCTATTTGTTGCAAGTTGATCTTTCTGTTATTTGTTTTATTCCTGAACATTGAATTTCTGGACATTTTATTTCTGAACATTGAATATGGCTTCAAATCCATTTTGACATCTAAATTGATATGTTCCTACTTGAATGATAGTATTGAAAAAGTTGAAGCTTTCCAGGAAGTCCATGCTCAGTGGCTGATATTTCTGCATTTGTGGAGTGTAGTTTCTACTGGCAGGCCATATGGAAATACGAGAAGGCATAAGGAGGGTGCCCGCACTTACTCCAAAAAAGTAGTGTTGATACCTGAAATTTAGGTCAGTTTGGCATCTCTGCAGAACTCTGTGGTTGAGTGGTAAAGCTGGGCCATTGGTGAAGTGGCAATTGTGGTGGTAGTGCAGTTTGTGAGGCTTTGGCAGGAGAGGAACTTTGCCCACCTTTCCTCCTTAGCTTGCCTATTTTCAGCTACGGGGCCAGTGTAACTGTGATTTTCCATGGCTTGTTATACATCTCTTTCAGTATTAGGAAAGTCTCAAGAGCTGGTTTAACTGTAGACATGGTGATGGCATTTGTCTGCCTGTGCTTTTTTAAAAAAATTGTCTTTGTCATTCATTTCTCTTTATAGTCACATGAACAACAAACCCTCATAGATAGTGACTTCAGTTTCCTATTTCTGTCCATATGTAACATGGCAAAGTTCAGCCTTGATAAATTTGATGCTCTAAAATGATTTATAGGTACCTTTCTCACAAACATTAACAAAAATAATAGAATAATGGGATCCTTTTTTTCAGGGTACACTTATAGCAATCATCATTGTTGCCACTCCTACTTTGCTTTCCACACTTACCATGGCCAAGTAAAGAGAAGACACAAGTGCATTGAACTAATCTAAACCTAGAAAAACAAAGGTAATGATTTTGTTGAAAGCAAACAACACTGCTTTGTATTTCCTATTCTACCTTAGAAAATTAGGATGTTTCTCTGAAGTTGGGCAAGCATGCAAAGAGAGAGAATGAGAAGAATGAAGTGGGATGAGTCTGTCAAATCCAACACAAGTTTGCTTTTGGATTTGCTCTGGAAGTGATTCATTTCATAAACAATACAGCTGCTGTAGAAGGCAGCCTTGTCAGATTTGATGGATGGCTGTGTATCTCTGGATCTTCTGCAGTTGTCAGGGCAGATGGGCTTTGGGGCCAAGCAACCATATCAAATACATCTTGAGTCAATAAGAAATATGAGAACTTTTTCTACCAATGGTAAAAAAAATAAGGCAAAGTTCTCTGAATAAAGGGACTCTATATATACTCTACATGCCTGCCATGATCTATATTTAGACCATAACTTCACATATGACCTATATGAATGGCCCTGCTTTGCAAAAAATTTCAGGGTAAGTTGCTTCCTGATTAATAGAGCAAGACCAATCTTGGTTTCTGAACAGGAGAGACTGGATATGGTAATAGAAATATGAAAACTGTTATGAAGAAGAATGAATTTCTGAAAAACGTGGGAATGAGGAAAACAAATCAGTGATCACTTCTCCTTTCATGGTAGAAGTATAGTTCTATTCCTCATTTTTAGCAGAGGCTCCATCAACAGGACAGTTCCTGAATGTCCCAAACAAAGAGAACCAAGAATCATTATCCAGAGGTTGTTAATAGATAAAAGGTCATGGACAACAATGACTAATTTCCATAACTTTCCTCTACATAGGTTCAAGGGACAATAGATTTTACTCTTATTTAACCTCTGAACTTCTAGAAATCCCGAGTCTTAACCAGAAAGCGTACTACATTTGCTGTTTTCTTTTACAAAAACAATTTTCATCCCTTCTCCCATTTCCCCACCCAACCTATGTCCCTCCTTCTACCCCTTTCTCTGAAGGTAATCTTAGTTCTGTTGTAAATATCCATCAATAATTTTTTTCTGTTAATCATTTTTATATCTTCATATAACACACATTGGTGAAATTACCCCAAAACCTTTATTGTTCTTTCTGATTCACCGTAGTTCACCTTGCAAAATTCTCTCAAGATATTTCCATTTTACTACTAATGGTAAAATTTTGCATTTAAAAAATAGCTAACTAGTATATTGTGTAAATATAAGATATCACTTCTTTATTTTCTCATCTATCAATAGGCACTTTAGGGAGGTTGAGAAAGATACCGGGGACATTGCTACAGGAAATGTGCATTGGTGAAAGTTGTACATTGTATGACTGTAACTCAATCATGAACAACTTTATCTTTGGAAAAAAACTAATTATGAACAAACTTGTAACTATTGTGTTTAAATTAAAAAAAATTAAAAACAGGCATTTTTGCTGCTTTCATATTTTTATGTAAAATATCTATGCACTAAGCATTTGGTAAATTGGTTTAATGTTTTTATATTTTCTAAACAGATACCCATAAGTTGGAAGACTACATCATATGATAGATCTATATTTAGCTTCTCCAGGAAGCTCTATACTATCTTCCAAAATGGTGCCACTAAATTACAAAATATTAAATCCTTCTTTACCAAAAGGAAAGGAGAGTTCTTATAATTCTACAGTTTTCAAAACTTGTTGCACAAGACTTGCAGGCATGATGTAGTATCTTCTTGTGGTTTCATTTGTATTTCCCTAATCAATGATAATGAGAATACTTTTCATATGCCTATTGACCAGCTGAATTTTCTCTTTGGATAAGCAATTTAATCTGTCCATCTTTGATTAGGTTCTTCATTTTCTCATTGTAAAGTTTTGTGAGTTATTTAATCTATTGGATTGTAAACTCCTTACCAGATTCAGGATATGCAAATACCCTTCCCCAATCTATCACTAGGAAGTTTTTATACATTTTTTCTTTGCTATACAAAATAATTTCAATATAGTTTCAACTGTTCAATATTTTCTTCTTGCTTTTAGTTTTTAACAGATAAAGACATCTTTAACACTAATGTAACAGAACTTTCAGCCTGTTATGTTTGGTGTACTCTTAGGTTTTAATTTTTATTATTATAATTTACTTATGTATATGTCATTAAAGAATACAAGTTTTATTCTTTTGCAAGTTACTATTCCAACATTTATTGAAGCCACTCCTTTATACATATTTCTAAGATATTTTGCATATATATACTATATTTTGCATATATTTACTATATCTAAATGTGGTAGGCTTTATTTCTAGCTTTTTATTCTTTTCCGCTGATCAGTTCATCTATTTTTATTCCAATACCACAGTTTTAATGACTGTTACTTTGACTACTTCGAAGTCATATAATGTAATACCTCCCAGGGAGAGTTGAACGTGATAGGAAGAATTCTGTAGAAGTCTTCAGTTAAAAACATCTTTATACCTTTCTCACCTTTAGTGATTTCTGAAAGTTACAAGTTAAGACCTTTCTTTGTGTTAGAATTTTGAGGTCATAGCTGTAGAACAGTGGGTAGGGTGTTTGCCTTGCATATGGAGGACCCAGATACAATCTTCAGAACCCCATATGGTCCCTTGAGTCCAAACAAAAGTGATCCCTGAGAAAAGAGCCAGAAGACCTGAAGATACCTAGTGTGACCCCAAACTCTCCCAAAACAAAACAAAGAAAAAAAAGACTTTAAGGTATCTGTGAAAATGTGATTAAACAAGGGTAAAACATTAAGTCATTTATCATAGGTCTTTAAAAAAGGAAACTGACTCTGACTGAATCTAAGAGCTCTGACTTTAAAAAGTTCATTTACAGCTCTTCATTGTTTCTCCTTTCTTACCTCAATTCTGTTCCCCACTCCATTTTTTACTTTCTCTTCTATGACAGGCAAATTCATCTTAAACATGTAGCTAGAATAGATCTCTGTGACCCAATGTTTGAATGGTATTAGTTGGGCACCACTTGACCTGTTGAATCAAAATGTCCATTTTAACAGGTGATTTGTATACATATTATAGTATCAGGACTATCTTTCCAGAGTCACCACTCAAGATAATTTTTCCTTTTTTCCTTTCATCTCTTATTCTTTATTTATTATCACTGGAAGTGGAAGCTTATATGACTAACTGATCTGACAATGTTGTCAATTTTTAGGCAACCATGTGTCTTTTCCTCAGAGATTCATAGTTATTCCCTCATCCCTCAACAGATGAAAGGTACCTATTATGTGGTGGACATACTTTATAAAGATGTTTCAAAGTCCTATTGAAATAATAAGTGTGTGTTTATTGATTACTGATCTCTATTTTAGTCATAATTTGGGGAGATGCCTATATACATACATACATACATGCATACATACATAATACATACATACATACATATCTCTGGGAGCAACAGGGAAGAAGAGGAATAAAGGACTAAAAAATTTTCCTAATACCCCCACCAGAACAAGGATTTGTTCCATCAATTTTCTTAAAGACTTTACTTTTGAAAACTAAAATGAAATATCTCATACAAATTATCCTAAATAGTATCAATGTACCAAAAGAAATAATTTTTAGAATATAGTCTATATTTTAAGAAATTAATTTTTATTTTTAGAAAATTATAGTTCCATATATAGTAACAATAACTTATAAGAACCAGATTTCTCCCATAGTAACATCTTACAAAGCTGTAGTTTAATATCACAAATAGAATACTTATATTGATAGTATATATCTTAATTATCTTTTATTATTTTGATCTGCAGTTTTATGTCTCTCTGTATTCTGTTCCATGCAATTTTGTCTCATGTGTATATCTTGGTGAATACTACCACACTGAAGTAAAGAATAATTCCATTACAAAGATTACAAAAGCAACTTTTTTATAGTCACAACCACTTCTCATTTACAATTTCTGAGAACCACCGATTTATTTTCTATTTCTACCACTCATAACTTGAAAAACTGTGCACGCACATATATATTATATATATCTTTATATGTAGTCATACAACATGTAACTTTTTGATACTTTTTTTCTCACTCAGCTTAATTCTCTGGAGATTTATCCATACTATTGTGTATATCAATAGCTCATTCTTTTATTTTAAGTAATGTTGTACAGTATTATTATATAAGTGCTTGTTTAACCATTCACCTATTTAAGAACTTTTAAGTTGTTTACAGTTGCTATGAACATGTGTATCCATATTTTGTGTGAAGTTATATTTCAGTGCCCTGGATTAATGTCAATGACTACACTCACTGGATTCTAGGTATTTGTATGCTTCATTTTATGAAAAACTGCTATATTCTTTCTCCTGAATGGACATAGCTTCTTACATTCCCAACAAGATAAAGAAGTGATTGTTCTTCTACATTTTATTATGTAATATAAAAAAATCAAAGTCCTTTACAACCATTTCAGATAGGCACCCTAAGAAGCAATAATGTTCTCCTTGCATGGTTAATACCCATTCTACAAGGTTCTCTCTTCAGGCTTATGTGATTCTTCAGTCTGCTTTCATGTTGTCCTTTCTGGATATCTTCCCAATAGCTTATCAACATAGACTACAATTCCTTTGTTTCTTGTTCTGATCATAATCTTCTAATCCTCCCCAGAATCCATGCCAGACCCAGTGGTACCTTCAGGCCTGAAGCCACAGCTCATGACTCAGCACCTCAAATAGGAAAACAGCTTCAGGTCTCAGGTCTGGGACCCTGGCTAACACTAGCCATTCACTTTTTCAGATCCTATGTACAAATCCTATTCTTCACTCGTAAATTTCTTTTGGGAGTAAAACAGAACTTTTGGAAGGGCACTAAAAGAGCCTACCAACAGGCTATGCCTTTCTCAGTTCTAATGATTGTGATTATACTTCTAACAACGCTAGTTCTACTGGTGGGGACTAGAAATTTCTCTGTATATCAGCTAGCTAAATTTGTAGTGTCATTCTATAGAGATAGTTCTATTCTCTTCTTCATTTTATAAATAAGGAACCTGAGTACTGAGATCACACAGGGATTTAAATCCAAAAAGCTAACTTCAGAGTCCACACATTAAGTTGCATGACTCTATTTCTTCTTGAATAAATTAAACACTGAAATTCCAGTTAAGCAAACTTTAGGAGAAGTTCAAATCCAAAGCACTTACATATCAAGCAAAATGGTCCAGGTAGAGTGGGGAGTATGTTGCAGGTAATGGTTATATTGCTTATCAATATTTGGCTCTGTTTTTAGGAATCAAGTGGCAGTTCCTGGACCACATAAGCCAATGTCTTTGGAGGCTTTAATTTAAAAATGAAGGAAGACAACTAGAATATTGCTGCCCATCCAAAAATGTTTGCAGATATATGGTATGTAGTGAGCTTCCGGAGAGAGATGCAGGCAAGCATGGCTCTCATCCACCTGCTCAGGGTCCTACAGCATACCATAAATGAGCAAGGACACAGGGTGGCTTCATGGCATGCCATAGTCCCTAACACATATTTCTCACATACCATTCTTGCTGGCAACATGCATTCCACGTGTCATAGAATTCCACAACACATGCAGTCTTACCTTCTGATGCAACAGCTTGCTGACAAATACTTCTAGACAAAAGACTTTTTGCTTTATGTTAAAATGTTATTTGACCAATGTGTTAGATTAGCCTACCTTACTTGTAGACACACCTCCATATTCTTCATACAGCTTGGAATTCTTGCAATAAATGTACACGATGCTCCTCCTAGATTTCTCTGTCACCCAAGGAATCCCACCTTTACTGGTTACATTTCGTCCCCATTCATCCTAGACACCCTGGCTTCCTTTATTCTGTTTTTAGGTGGTACCAGTCAAGCTTGAAAGCTGATGTTCCTTTAGGTAAAGTATTTGGACTTGACAGTTTTGTTTATACTATGTGCTCCAGGGAGGAATGTTAATATTTGGCAATTATGGATAGAGAGATAGTACAGTGGGTACAGTATTTGCCTTGCACATGGGTGCCCTGAGCTCAATCCCTGCCTCCCCATATAAATCTACAAGACTGCCAGGAGTGATCTCTCACACAGATCTGTGGTGTGACCCCTTACTTCCCAAAAAAGATTTAGATATTATAAGGTTGTAGACTAATGTCCAGATTTGTGCTCAGATAATTCTTAGATGCCAACAAAATTCTAAACATTGGGCTAACAATTCATATATGTTATAAAGACTTAATTCTACTTCATTGCTAGAAGCACACTCCATGCCAACTTTATTCTCCAAATACTTTATTTCCATCTCAAATATTAATTTTATTTCTGAACCCTTCCTTACTTTATTTTCTTTTCATCTTTGTATTTTATATATGCTATTTAATGTATTCTAGGTACTTTATAAATTAGTTTTTATCCTTTGTGTATACAAAAGGAAAAGAAGTAAGAGAAGGAAGAAAGAGAAATGAAAAAAGGATTAAAAATATAAACAAATTTAAAGTTTCTGACATAAAATTTTAAATTTGTCTATAAAAGATTCAAAAAGCCTAGTATATTTAACTCTTCAGCTAAATGAAAATAGAGACAAACAAGATACAACATATAGCTAATATATCATATATTAAAAGTAAAAAAGCTTTTTTGTATTTTTGCTCATTTAAAGGTGAGCTGATCTTTCTGATGATATTAGTAAAATAAGGTGATAATTGAATATCTATACAATAAACAAGGTAAGACAATATCTATGAAATAATAACATTATAAATACAAAGTAGAATGATTAGGATAATTTAAAAACATAATAATTAATTATTATAATTTTTAAATACTATACAAAGGAACTATACTTCAATTTATTCCGTTTGTTTTCATAGTTTTGACATTATTTTTTTCACGTAATTTATTTATTTACATTTCTATTCCCTAGTTCCATTCACAGTGATTAAAATATATTTTGTAGAAATATTACTATCTATTAACATTTTTTTCAGATACTTCATATGGCTTAAAATTTGGTTAAATTTTATAAATGTCATCCTGATACAAAGATTAAGTTTATTTCAATTTATACATACATATAGTATTTTATCTTATTGTTTTGGAGCCCATACCTAGTGAAGCTTAAGACTTTACTCTTGCCTCTTCATTCAGGGATCACACTCCTAGCATTACTTGGGAGACCATTTATAGTATCACTTGAACCTAAGTTAATTATTGACAATATATATATATATATATATATATATATATGGTAAGTGCCTTACTTGCTGTACTATATCTCTGAACCCCTCTATAAAAACTCTACATATAGTAACTCAATACATGTTAAAAGTTGTCCTTTATTTCTTATTCTTATCTATTTGATATTTCCTATATAATTTTCCCCACAAAGTTATGTTGATTTTTCATATTTTTTCAATGTTTGATATTAAAAATTATCATTTTCTATATAATTAGTTTATCAAAAGAACCATAGTTTTTTAATTATGTATTGCTTTACAACAATTTTATTCTCCTTCCATTTAAATTTTTCATATATCATTTCTATATTTTTAATATTTTAGGATTTACACTCTATTGATCATCTCCATTCTTATTCACACTTTATTTCTTCTTCTTCTTTTTTTTTTTTTGTTTTGGTTTTTGGGCCACACCCGGTGACACTCAAGGGTTACTCCTGGCTATGCGCTCAGAAGTCGCTCCAGGCTTGGGGGACCATAAGGGGAACCAGGGGATCGAACCGCAGTCCATCCCTAGGCTAGCGCAGGTAAGGCAGGCACCTTACCTCCAGCGCCACCGCCC